>LQNS02000226.1:1254885-1266173 GCA_001587735.2 Parhyale hawaiensis
TATTAATATAAAAAGGCACAAATGATCAGATTTTGGAGTTTATGCAAAGAAAATTATGGTTTCAGTGCCAATTTGAATTTTTGCTACCGTTGGCTCACTTGGCGGAGGTATGCGCTCTCAGAGTGCTCTAGTTTACTGTATGTAATTGTTGGTGTCCATCCTCACGAACGGTGATAATGTATAGCCTGACTTTAATTTTGATTTAATTTGATATTTTTCTCTTAGCGTACTGTCCATTTCGTTTTACCTAATTAGACTTTATTTTCCTTTTAAGTTACTGCTCACATATTTTTAATTAATCGTTCCTTTTTTCCTCTGAACTTACTATCATTTTTTTTCAGTCAATTTGATTTTGTTTTTCTCTCAGTTAGCTCTCCCTTTCTTTTTAATTTATTCGATCTTTTTCCTCTCAGATTACTGCCCTTTTCTTTTCAATTTATTTGATCATATTTTCCTCTCAGTTTGTTGCCTATGTTGATTTAATTTATTTGGTTCTCCTTTCCCCTCAGTTTATTGCCCATTTCTTTTTAATTAAGGCGTCATCGTGACTGCAAGTTGCTGCTTCCTGCCCCCTGCCAAGGACGGCCAAGTTTGGATATTTTGGTTTGGGGATCACTACGTGTCGAAGGTTGCTATTTAATCACCCGTTACCCGTGCATTTACACTGTACAGTGTATGGAACAGGATAGATTGTGCTGGAAAGTTGATCGATTTGAAAAAATAGGATCGTTTAAAATTCCTGCTATTAATGTGAAGATATGTTGTGAATATACTCTAAGCGTACGTAGATAAATTGTTTGGCAGATACAGATATTTACTTATAAAACATTACTTGTTAATTATTGGTTGAAGTAGATTTTAATCGCTGACCTCATTCAATTTGCATTCAGGTCAACATAGCCGCTATATCAGACTTTGCCACTTCATTTTCCAAGTATGCGGGCGCCGAGGGAGGTCAATTGCTTCAGAGAGCCCTCATGGAAGCGCTCAGAGTAAGTGAACCCCGCGGTAATGAACTTTTTAGTTGTAGGTACTTTCCCTAAACGAACACGTAGATCCTATAATTCGTTTCCTTCAATCTGTGCTTATTTTACTCGTTCTCTTTGCTCTAGATTCTCAGTTCCAAACCATCAGAATTTCAAGATTTCCATGGAAAAGTTAGTTTTGAAGTTACTGTCGAAGGACGCATTTTATTAAGTGCAAATTTTAATTGCAATAAAAGCTGAATTCCTTCACTGACTGGCAACATTTAACGCTCTCTCTCGCAAAGTTTGGTTAGTGCGCCTCAGTGAAGGCTGCTTACCATTCTTTTTGACTCCTTCCGTCATGGAGTACTTTGGTATCGCAATGTTTGCTGTACTCCCAGTTAATGACACATCTGTGTCTGCAAAAAATTATATTATTTGTAACATATGTATACAAAGCTTTGAATAATATCGCTTGCTGGAAACCTTTCAGCAATGTGTATACTAGTTTCTCTCCCTTATTTGTACTAAAGCGCTGTGCTACGTTCTCAGGAGAACTTTAAGCATTCGTGTAACAGGAAAGCTGTTACCGCGCTGGTGAAACTGGCCGGCTGGACGACACGGCACATGGACTTCTGCTGTGGGGACACCGTGAGCTGCGTCTCACTGCTACTGAAGACGATGCTGGTAAGTAACATTTCCTTAACCGGACTTACAAATATGCCGTGGATCCTACGGTAATTTTTATAGTGGTCGCGACCAGAACCTAGTCTACGCTCAGCCACCTTAGATCGTGAACAGTTTTGGTGTCCCGCAGGGATCAATCCTAGGACCGATTCTGTTTTCAATATTCATCAATGACATCCCCTTGGAACAGCATGATTACACTTTCTCCATGTATGCTGACGATGTCCAGATTGCAAATCCGTTCGCACAGAACAAAGAGAAAGCGTGAGCAAAAACGCGGAAAATTTCCTGAAAAAGTTCAAAACGTGGTTCGATATAAATGGGCTAAAATTTGATGCGGATAAAACCCAATGCATTGTATTTAGCACTCAGTAACTCTCCAAGCAACTGCGTCCTTACTCAATTACCTTTAATAACTCTCCCATTAACTCTTGCGATATTGTCAAATCGCATGGGGTATGGATGGATATACATCTAACGTTTGATGTTCACATTCAAAAACTAGATCACACTGAGAGCGCATACCTCCGCCAAGCGATGCAACGGTAGCAAAAAATTCAAATTGGCTCTGAAACCATAACTTTCTTTTTATCAACTCCAAAATCTAATCATTTGTGCCTTTTGATAGTAATAAGAGCTTGTGCAATTTTCTTGAAGATCCGTACATAACTGTTTGGGTTATGCTGCTAAAAACGTTATGGCAAACATGAGTCAAACATACAAACGAACTAACCGATCTGCACCAAAATTTAATCATTTATGTCTTTTAACATTACTAACAACTCCTATAAATTTCATAAATATCCCTTCATTATTTTTTGAGTTCTTGTGCTAACAGCATTAAATCAATAACAGTGACAAACAAACGAACGAACAAGCGGATCATCACAAAAATCCTGTCATTTGCTCACTGTAATATACCTAACAACTCATGTTAATTTCATAGAAATTCACCCGTAACTTTTTGAGTTATGGTATTGAGAAAAATGAGGCAGACAAACAAACAAACGGATGGCTGGATCTTCATCAAACGTTAATCATCTGTTCCTCCTAACATACCTAACAGTTCCTGTAATTTTCGTCAAAATCCGTCCATAACTTTTTGAGTTATCTTAATGACAGACAAAGAGACAGACAAAGCCGACGAAAACATAACCTCCTTTGCGGAGGTAATTATGCAGTACCATGAAGCGTACGTTAATATTTCTCCACAAAACTAAGCATCTGTTCGATCAAAATCACTCTTACTTCTCATCCAATAGGTTGTTCTCTCTCATTTCCACTTCTGTAGGTAGTTTAATCTGGGGAAAAGCCTCTGAATATCTATGCCAAATATACAAATGCACCAAACTTTACCGCAAAAGTGGTTTCAAAGGAAAATTCACTAAGCGTGATCATGCCACTCCACTACTGAAAAAGCTCCAATGGCCAGGAATTAGCACGAACTTAAAACTAGACAAAGCTCAACATGTTTTTCGTTCACTGCATGGCGCTCTTGGAAATGCTGAGGCATCACTGGACGGTCTCTTCGACGAGAACATCTCCAAGTGTGCTACACCTGCACCACGGCTGGTCAAAGAGCTCTTTCTATTTCTGGCGCTAAGCTTTGGAATGCTCGTCCCGATTCTTTACACGATGTGACTGAATATAATTAGTTCATTAGAATGGTGTTGTCGCACTTCGAGAGATCCCAATAATTGTGATAAAATTTTCTAGTTGAAAGGAACACTCTCTCCCATCCGTAGTAAAAATTTCAATAAGTTGATATCTTCTAAATTGTTCTTTTCGTGCTCTGTTACTCCCAGAACTAGCATTATTCGTAAATAAACTTTTGTCAATTACAAATAGTAGAGTACCGGTTTTAGAGCTGCAATGGATCTGCAAGGGTGAGCGTATTTTTAAGTGACCATGTTTATTTATAAATATGTGTAAAGCTTTTCACTCTCTGTCGTAAACGGCATGAAAAAAGTTTCACCACATAAAATTGCGCACTGTATACGAAATTGTAATATGTACATTTTTCAGTTCTAATTTTTTGTTAATGCTCAATTTTTATCGTACATTCGATAGAAAAAGTACGAAACAGATATATCTGTCCAAAATTGTGCTACTTCTATAGTTTCTAACGGGTTAAAACTGACATGACCATTAGTGTTAGTTACAAACTATGTCTTGTACCAGGTGTTAACTTTAAGAATGTTAGTTATAAGAATGAATACTTCAGGGTGCAGCGACCTGATTTGTTGAGCCTAACATACCTCGTGACCATAATGTACTTAATTTTGACTGCCGTAACCATCGTAAGAAACCACCGAAGTTGTAAGCGACGTATTTCATTTCTTAAGGAACTTCAAACATATCATATATTTTATAATGCATCCATAAACTAATACTCACTTATTACATAGTTCCGGAAAGTAGCAGCAGCACCGTCTGAAAAATAAACGCTCTCCTATTTTTCTTTCCATCAGCATCTCTTGCTGTCTTTTATGAGGTTAGACATAGCATTCCAAATGTGTCACCGATTAGTGTGGTGAAGTCAAACCCATTAGGTTTGATGTTTCCGGAACTTCAGACAGGAGGCGTATTGGATTCGTCGCTTTGTATAGTGTAGATGTTAAGAAGGAGCCACGTACTCTTGAGAGGGCTGGAAACTCCACTGTACAGAGCAACATCGAGTTATGGAAGTCTCTAAAGTAGTCGCTTGAGGGTTGATTTCTTAAACGCGATTTAGCTGGCCGATGCACCTGTATGATGTCCCGGACAAGTCATGTTGAGTGGGCTGAGCTTAATTTAACTTTGGCAAGTCAGTCGATAGCACCTCAACTCTCTACCTTCTTTTTAACTCCAGTTTTGCTATAGCTGTCATGTTTGTTACTTTTTCGTAGTCGGGTCGTCCCAGACATTGAGGCCACTATGAGTTCGATCCCCCTACCTCAGATTTTTTCAGAAGCACTCGGGGGACGTACGGGGTGTAGGATAGTGCGAAATATCTCCGGAAGAACAATTGGATTTTGGCTGCTTGCAATATTCTTTATCCTGCCTACTATTTAGGGCCCATCTTCTAAATCACTTAGTAGAGTTACGGAGCGTACAGTGAGCAGTTTTGCGAAGAAGTACCGATATCATGGCTGTGATCCTGTTACTTCATTATGATGATCTGAATAGAATTATGACCAAAGAGGCTAATACCTTCAAATAAAGTATAGTTAAGGTATGCGGATGAGGCCAAATTCACGAGGAAATATAAAAATATTAGTCCTTATACATCACTGTACTCATCCCCGCAGCTCTCCATCAACGTACGGCTGCGTGTAAAAATCCGACGCTGGCCCGAGTTCTATAACGAGGATGAAACCAAAACACTGCTATTTTGCTGATCATATGCAAGACTATAAAGAGTATCCATGTACTTTATGTTCCAAAGGCAAGGTTCTTCTTTGGTCCTTTGGCCGAAGTTAATAAGCCACACCGAATCTATGGTGCCTTTTCGCTTCACCTCTTCTGTTGGCCAAGCCGCGGTATTGTTATATTTATTCTCCTCTACAGCTGTTTGCATGAAGTTTTAACGCTGTTCCTAGATATGATCGCTGCTAGGTTTGTTTGTTTGTGCCCTATCTGGGACTTTAAACAGCCAAAAGTTATGCCCCTATTAACGCTTTGTAGACATAGCTCTGTCGCCGTTTGTCCAACGTCATCTGGAGCGTATCTACGCCAGGCGACGGCGCCTCAGCTCTTCACCTTCTTCTGGCGATATTCCTTCCGCCTCCGACACAGACTCTGCTGCTGAGGACCCGCCTGCTGCTGACACGTCTGACGAAGAGCGCATCGAAGGGCCTCAGTGGCTTGAGAAATGTGAGTCTAATCTCGAGGGACGAATTAATTAGGTACTGTACTAAATATCAACCATCAAAGCATATTGCATTGTTAAGTAAAAGTGTAAGCTCCGAAAGACACTGTTAGCATACTTAGGTGCAACCTAGAATAATGCCGCTTCAGTCGCCACTTGTACACCAATAAAACCATGGACTATAACTTCGGGGGGGGGGAGGGGGTGTCGCAATCACGCCAAAACCTGGCTACCGCAACCTGAAAAACGCAACGACCATGAAATTCTGTTTTTTTTTTCGAAATTTTGTGGATGGAAGTTTCAAGTAACACTTGAGCTATGATTCCGACACGGGTTGCGACTGGCTGGGTCACCGGTGTAGCACCGGTAACCCAGAAATGCTGTTTGTGATTATCTTAGCAGAAAATAATTGGTGTTGAGTCCAAGGATAGAGAATCAAGCAAAAGTTGCTATTGTAAAAATTGTGATTTGTATCTTATAAGAGCGTACATTTAGTTCATCAGCTGTCGCTAGTGAGGGAGGGAGCGATGAACATCGAGAATGTGTGTATCTCGTGCACGAGTGTTGAAACCGGCGTCTCAGATCTGCACCCCTTGTTCCACGCCGGCTGCTGCGCACTGTGTAAGGCAAGTGTTGTGCCTATTACTGCCGCTTGTCTGGTTCCGTTGGATGAAATGTTACTGAAGCAGTTTGAACGATACAAAAAACAAGTAGATAAGATTAGTAAACTAGGTAGTTTTGACGTTTCTCTTTACATATTGCGCAAATACCAACAGGTAGGGAAGGTGAATGCGTCATACCTCTCTATGTATAGACAGATCAGAGCAAGCGTAAAGGTGTCATCGAATAGCTCTGCAAAGCCTAGCTAATCTAAGCTCACAGAGCTCGACTTGTCCCGAACTTTGCACAGGAGTGCTGGTTTCGGCACTTTGAATTAAATTTGCAGGTGTTAGCTGTGGTTCGATTACGCTTGAGACGACCGCAATGTATTTAACGAAATAGGATTAAGTGTTTGGACGTCTGAAGGGTGATCGATTCGAGGTTAACGATTGAAACTCGATCCAAAAGGCTTGCCTTAACTCGACTTTGCTGTGCCAATCGATTACACCATAAGTTACTTGTTTTATCTCCGGACGAGGTCCTGGCACCGATTATGCATGCCACCCGGCTCGAGCAAGTGTCATTTGTTGTAGCCTGTGGCCTGTGGAAGAACCAACAGCGAATTAACCCCTACTGCACGTCATAGCTAACAGTTACGTAATTTGTCTTTAAATCTTTTACGTAACAATACCAGAAGATTTTTATTTCGCGCAAAAGTGGGCGCTTGCGGTCAGTTACGGCTCAGCCACAATTGTGAAAAACAGGAGGCCGCGAGTTTCCGGCCTCTGCTTACGTTTGTGTCTGGGATGCAGACGGCCGCAAGTGCCCCTCCCTCATTTTAATTTTGTTTTCACTCGGTTGTGTTATTTTGGTATGGTCCTTTATCCCTTTGTATTGCTACGACAGAGAAGACTGTTGCGATGTTGTGCAGCCTAATTCAGCTAGGGTTCATGTTAACACATGTGTGGCATGTGACCAGGGTTGCTGTAGAGGAGCTTTTTCATTCTTCGAGATGAAGCTTGAAACTTAAACTGAAAACTCTTGACTGAGACATTTTTATTACTTGTTGTAGGAAGCTGTGGCGTCCGTTCTGGCTGACCTTGGTCACTCCACCGTAAGTAACTTCTTGTTGTGCTTCATCACCGCTGATGTGATGATTAACCTTTTCCTTCCGAACGGGAACTCCAGTTCCCGTATCTAAATTATCATTATCAAAAACAGCGCGTTGTTTCTCGCTCTGGAAATTCAGACAATGTATTTTACAACCCGTCGAAAGTCAGTGCTTGTATTTTATATTACGACTGAATAAAACGGGAGGTGGAGCTCAAGTGACTACCATGAAAGTGTGTATTATGAGTTTCATCTAGAACCTTATAATAGCAAGAGCAGAGTCTTTGGGACCGAAAGTGTTAATGACTTAAGAGAATTAATAGATTACATCCGAAAGAAAAAAAGATTGACTAGCGTGCGCTCACTATAAATGTGCTATTTTGTTCTCATTGAAACTGTGCTATTGCGCTCATTTTCTGTTGGTAGCAAATGTGTGGTAATTTTTTTTAAAGTAGGATGGGATTTTTTTTTTCTTGCAAGAACCTATCGTACTATTTATTACGTTCGCCACTCTTCGTGTTAGTGTTTACTCTATTTGTACCAGGATCGAAGAAGTTGCTCAGTACCGGGTTGTTGCATTTATTATGAAAATACAATGTTTACACGCTTGGTTATTTCTTTGCTAATGACGTAAATTTTACCTTAGCCATCCATGATGAGTCGATAAATTGTTTATTTTACGACTATTGATAATAAGAGTGATTCATGCGAAGTCTTTTAGGAATATATATAAAAAGACGTGCGACCAAAACAAGTACACGGCCAAGCGATACAAGAGTGATACTGACCAGCACCTCGCGGCATGGAAGCTCAAGCTCTTGAGTCGCTGATCAAAATGTAGTTTCGCCTCACTAAGCAAGAGGGTGGCCAGTGGCTCTGTCTGCAACGCGCCCATCTAAGCAAAGTTAAAAATGACAATGTTTGTATCCGCAGAAACAGTGCGTTGTGTGCGCGGCACATGGTCGTCTGTTGCTGTGTGACAAGACCGACTGCTATATGTAAGTTGTTGTTTAACACCTGTCAGGGTAAGTCATCCTTATGAGTCATTTCAAAAGATATCAGAATTAGCTTACTCAGTGGGGAAAGTTTCACACAAGGCATCGTAGTAGTTTTCTTGCTGACTCAGACCTAAAACTGTGGTTTCCAAAGTAAGCGGTATCAGCAGGCGAGTGTGCTGTCAGGGTTGTTTTATGCGGACGGTCCCTAATGGCTCTCGCGGGCTGTCCGTCTTGTGCTATTCGGCCTTCTTTGACTAGGCGGGGCAATGTGATGCCTCTGCGGCCGCTCCCAGTATCCCTCGTGGGACGTCCGGCTTTTGCTAAGCGGCCTTTAGTTGCTAACCATAGCGGCTGTTTTAGCTATCGTGGGGATCCCTCCTAACGCGGCTGACCCTAGAAAGATCGAGGGTGCAGCCGACGCCGTAGAGGTTCTGCTAAGTCTTCAGCAGAGGGATCCCAGGAAGACCTGGGGTTGCTGTCTGCACTGTATTTATATTTAGTCCGTTAAGACTAACCAGTCGTGTTTATCTGTCTCTCTCTCTGTCTGTCACCAAGATAACTCAGAAAGTTATGAACCGATTGGGACGAAATTTGCTGGGATTGTTAGGTATGTTAAGAAACAGACGATTAACTTTTGGTGAAGATCCATCCATCCGTTTGTTTATTTGTCGGTCTCATTTTTCTCAATGCCATAAGTCAGAAAGTTATGGACAAATTTTTATGAAATTCGCATGAGTTATTAGGTATATAACGAAGAGTAAATGACCAAATTTTGGTAACGATCCGTTTGTTCGTTCGTTTGTGACTGTTTTTAATTTTATGCTTGTTAGCACAATAAATCAAAAAATAATGGATCGATCTTTATGAGATTTATAGTTGTTAGTAATATTAAAAGACATAAATGATTAAATTTTGGTGCAGATCGGCTCATTCGTTTGTATGTTTGACTAATGTTGGTCATAACGTTTTTTAGCAGCATAACTCAAAAAGTTATGAACGCATCTTCAAGAAAATTGCACAAACTGTTATTACTATCAAAAGGCACAAATGATTAGATTTTGGAGTTGATACAATAAAAATCATGGTTTCCCAGCCAATTTCAATTTTTTACTACCGTTGCCTCGCTTGGCGGAGGTATGCGCTCTCAGAGTGCTCTAGTTGTTAAAGAGACGCGGAAAGAGCATTTTTGTCAACTTGTTCACGATTTGATACCGCGAGAGGCTAAATTAAGCATTTATAGGTTCTGTTTACTAAACTTGAATGACGTGATGCGTTGAAAAACGGATGTGCTCCATCCTTCAGTCTTCCGCATTTGCTGCTGCTGCATTCATCAAATCAACGCATCGCGTCCATCATTTCGACTGAACGCTTTGAAATTTTGAACTATGAATCATACCAAAAGGCTAAAAATGTTTTATAATTATAATAATGTCTAATATTTTGTAATGGTGTTTCATTATTTACTAGGAAATATATAACGAATGAAAGATTAGATATAGTGAAAAACGAAGCCCCCGTTTGTGGAAATTCGAATGTTTACCTTCTAGTTATCCAGTCCAATATGTACATCAAATTCAACCACTAGGTTTCAAATTTTCTCATTAAATATGTCGATTAGGACTTACCCAATAACTCTTGAGTGCTTTGGCCAGATGTCGGCGAAAATTCATTATTATATCTATACGATTACTGTCGACGCTGTTTAGTACATTAACGAGCACGTTTATTTTAAATGCGGGGTATTAGCTCAACAACTGGTTGATAGTCCGCTCTTGCCCACACAGGGTGTACTGTACGGAGTGTGTAGAGTTGCTGGTGGGTCGGGAGTTTATGGAGAAGACTGTGGAGAGCCGAGATACCTGGACCTGCTTCTTGTGCACCTCTTACTCCCCTGATACCCATGGCTTGCTGCAGCCCAGGCCTCATTGGATCTTCCAGGTGATCTTGTGGATAGTGTTGGCGAAAGAATTTCATTTTGCAGGGCCTTAATATGATCGGAAATTGCGCTTTAACTCCGAATTGAAATCCTTGTTCATCATATGTGCTTGTCGAACCGCGTTCATTATTTAATTGATTGAAAATTTTATATGCCTATTTAAGCACTATACTTCTGATGAAACGAAAATATGGTGCGCCAATCTTCTCAACTTACTGATACACGATAAACCTTCTCATGCCCAGTCATAAACGCAAGCATTATTCAGGGTTCCATACATCGTTCGTGCATATAACCATTCGGGGCAAATGACGATAAGTCATTTTGGGGGAAAAAAATGATTTCGGCCTCACACATTCATTTTTTTAACTTAGAAAAGAAATGCACGCACTGAAATGTCCGCAAATAAATGCGCTAAGATTTTATGCACTCATTTCTTGTCCATTGAGATTCTAACTCTCTTGAGGCCAAAATAATTTTTTGCCCCAAACATGACCTTATCGCCATATGCCCCGAATGATTATAGTTATGTAAGAGTTGCAATAGTGACCAGCAGTGTACTAGGGTCGATTGAGTCGGTAAAATAGACCATATTAATTCTCGTTGAGCCCCAACTGATCGGTGTTTCCATTTCATCAGCTGGAGCAAATTCGCCAGGATTGTCAATTCTTGCAGTTGCCGTCG
This sequence comes from Parhyale hawaiensis, assembly GCA_001587735.2. NCBI lineage: Eukaryota > Metazoa > Arthropoda > Malacostraca > Amphipoda > Hyalidae > Parhyale > Parhyale hawaiensis. Next base: position 1,265,716 of record LQNS02000226.1, read on the forward strand.
CTGCGTCACATGAGCCTCAATTGCACAAAAGAGACGAAGAAGCCACTGAGGGTACTGTCTCTCTTTGACGGCATCTCAACAGGTTTGTTCATTGTACAATATTCTCTAGTGTGTGCATTTTTTAGCCTTATGATTTGCCTGAAGAAATGAGCTTGAATGCTTCCGACTTGCGTGAATCTGGTTGAATCTTGGGAGCAAACCAAGCCTAATATACTATGCGTGTAGGGGTTCATCTATGCGTACTTCACCATACAAGTAAGTATCAGGTTCTGCCAACTCTACTTCTGTCGTAAAAAAAAATTGCAGCAAGCGAACACAGGCATGCTTCCGTTCTCAGCTGTAACACCTTGTATCGCTCGTTCGATGCCCCGTGAGGCACACGAGCTCTTTGCAGATCTTGGTGTGCTGACTCGGCAGTTGTGTGTGCATGCTCGGCACCGTGGCGGAACTGCTTTCCT
>LQNS02000226.1:1311690-1325403 GCA_001587735.2 Parhyale hawaiensis
GGAAATTGTATTCCAGTTATCAAATCCTTGTCCCTAGCACACAGTATCCCTTCACCAAAGATGAACACAATAATATAATTTGGTACCAGTAAACGCTTGGTAAAGGGGTGATTGGTAAAATCCTGCCGCCGGTGCGTCCCGGGGGGGGAGGAGGGCTGGTACGGCAACAACTCATATTCAGCTCTGCGCAGTGCCCGCGCTCACACTGGCGACGGGGCCGGCCCTGGCAGCTCCGAGGTTTCGTGGTTCATGCCAGAGTCCATTAGGGAAGTCCGGTAAGTCATTCATGGGTCAGAAAACTTAGAGTAAACAAGAGGAAAATCACGGTCCGGTAGGGCCGGGCGCTGCCTGCGTTGGATTTACCTGCACTTCAGATTGTGATGAAGAAAAGACAAATATCTCTGAAGAAATGAAGAAGAGAGAAGATGTAAAGTACGTGTACTAACGGTACCTCCACGGGAAAGTGCAGCTTGAATACAATTATACTAATTTTATTCCAGGGATCAAATCTGTCCGTTAACGAAAAACGTCCCACTACCAAAGATGAACAAAATATTTCATAGGTACCAGTAAACCTCTGCAAAGAGAAATGTGCAATTTCCTTCTATATATTGGTAATAGTCTTGCCCTTTTTTTTGGGGGGGGGGGGGGGGAAAACACCCCCNGGGGGGGGGGGGTCAAACTCCCCCCTCCTGCGGCACTGCCACCCACTTAGCTTCACTGTCCACCAACTCCCACATGACGGGGGACCCAGCATATCTAATAGCTTCGGCCCCTTAGCCTTCCAAGCGAGGGGCCAAATACCACACGTAGGATGTAGCTAGTGGCTCACGACTGATGAGCTATGCATCGCATGCGAAGCTCGCGATTACCACTGCGACCACGACAGGATAATGAAAAAAACTCAGTTTTTTCTAAATATATTTTTGGCTTTTTTAGGTAAGATTTACACAAAAAAATTCATTAATAGTGGAATGTGCAGAACACACGCGTTGGGACACTGAACTCGCTTACCTAACTAAGCCACCGCCGCCGCCGCCAGTAAATAAAAAGGAGAAAATAGAGTACTGTACGTACCTAGAAGACTACAGATGTCATCGTCACTCCTCGACTGGTTCGTCAAAGCCGAGGTTAGCTAAGCCACAAGGCTTGACTTGACCGGAACTGCAGGCAGAAGCTTTGCTCGCGATTTTGAACGTTGCTGCCAGTGTAAAAAACCCAATTATAATTGACACCGTTGTAAAATTTTCCTTTTCATCAGAGCAAAGCAGAATAATCAGAAATGCCAAGGGTGATCGTTCAAGAGGTGACACGCTAGGCAACTCCATCAAACTGGTCAAAGGCAGCTAGCTCACTTGCCTGAAATTCCCGAAGTCAAGCAACTCTAAAACTGAATATAAACTTTAACGTGTAGAAGATGAAGAGAAAGAGCATAAAATATGAATAAACACACATATTCGTTCAAGAAGTTTGGGTGTTACATTGCACTTTCTACCATGAGTAAATGAACTTAAGAACCAGTTATATTTTTCAAATCTTGTACATTCATTGCTAAATTTGCTGAAATCCCGATACTGTGGCAAATACAGAAAACAGACTCTCAAAGTACGATCGGATAGTTATTAAACCGGAAAACCTCAGAAGCGACAAAAAATAAATTGATCCGAGGCTTGGCCTGTTCTACCATTGCCAACAAATAAGCTCCAAAGCGAGATTCGCAGATGTGTAGCCACCTCTACAAAAATCAAGTTAGGTAACAAGTCTCCCGTATAAAAAAAAAAGGAAAAATCTAGATTCCGTTTTTTCTTCTTAAATGGAAGGTGAGACGTGATCACAGGTAGGTACTGTATAAAGCCGGATAAGTCTAGTTTTACCTATGCTACTCAACTTTACACCTGCAGCAGCCTAGGGTGCTGAACTCGTGACACTAAAGGGTACAGTTTGCGCTAACACAGGCCATAGAGTTTTTACAACGCTCGCGCTGACACTGTAATCATAGCTATCTGCACAACAGCAGAGACGGGAGTAAGTGGTTTTCCCAGAAATAAGGGGACGGGTCGTTGCACGAGAACCTACCGTCGGTGGCGCCATAGTTCTTGACAATCCGTGCTCAACTGCATCCGTACACTTCTCCGGAGCATCTGGCATAGCTAGATCCACAACACGAACCAGTGCGGGTTGGTCTCCCAGTAACGAGTGCGGTCCAGTTGACTTGACCTTTGCATAAACTTTACAGTGAAAGTAAAATATTTGCATCGAATATATGCATTGAAAATTTATTGAGAAAGCAAGAATGCACTTGAAGGTAGCTATATCAGTATGAGTGCTATAACTATTCACAAAAGCTGACTAGAAACACAGAACAGGTCGAAGTTAGAGCCTCAGTATGTTTTTTACAATGAAAAGTAATTGGTGATAACTTAATACCGTACACAAAGCTATATGAATGTTTGGCATATCTAATCAATAAAAACTTTACTACGAGACTTCTTGGGAAACCGATCACACTTTCCAGTCCAGTATTTAATCTGTGAAATTGCAGTCGTCAAAAACGAAACTTTTTTTTTCATCATTACATCACATAGCTGAGGGCTTTTTTTTCACTATACAAGCGACCAAAAGAGGAAGAAATAAAGGACTTAAGTACGTCGATCGACACAAGGAACCCCAGCAAGAGTGTCTTCCTACGCAGAATTCCAGCTTGTGAAATCGGCAAGCAAGGAAAGAAGAGGAAACGGGAAAGAAAATATCAGCAGGAGAATAAACATAAACGAAAGTAAAAATGAACAGGAAGGAAAGACGTCTCGAAAGTTTGGCTACGATAACGTATGTGTTCCACTGGAAGAATTCTCAATACATGGGAATATTATCTTCCCCAACGAAAAGGGATGGAAAGGGGCACTTAACAAGCAATATTTCTCCCGAGTTCCACAAATCTGTGTGGCATTTGAGGTCATTTGACCTGGAAATTTTATAACTCAAATTAAATTTCTTCGTATACGAAAGTAAAACTCAGAAATAACTGCGGCAATAAAGAATTCAGTGCAAAGCCAAATGTTCTTTTTGTTGAAAAAATCAAGCGCATGATAAAAATTAAGAATTATAACCGCATGGCTACGACTTAGAACGTAACTGGACTGTAAGCACAAACCTCAAGTGAAGAAAGTACGGTCAACGCCCTCAAGCTTCTGCAGCAAAGCAGGTTAGAATAGCTTAATTATTTAATAGTTTCAGCCTCCATCCCCACAACTAAGGTGATCCAACAGGGGGACGGATTAAGAGACAGATAGCAACTGGGAACTCTTGCATCAAGGTGTTTCCAAACAGGATCAATGCGCATGGGGACTGCAAGTCAGGGGGGGGGGAAAGGGCAGATGAAAGTAAGATCAGCAGTAGGAGTATGAAATCGGAAGGAAACAAAGTGGGTACGAAGGCCTAGCTAATGAATGACTAAGACAACAACTTGCAGGGTCCCCTTAGGAGCACGACTCCCCATAACCTAAGATGAGCGAACCTAAATCAACCTAACCCTATGGCTTATAACTGCAGCAGCTGGCAAGGTCTTAGCGTTTTTCCCCTCATGCGCCTGTGTGATGTAAAAGTTATTTCAAACTCTCAATTTCCGTTACTTCTTGACTGAATAGACCCCAGTAAAATAACAAGCTTTCTGTTACTTTCTATTCACTGAGTGAAAGTCAAGTCGAGTCTTATAGCTTTTCGCTAGTTTCTTTATGACTGTGTAAGAGTGATATGAAATTAGAATAGCTTGACATCACTTGACCCAAAACTTTACGAAAAAAAATGCGAAACTGGCAAGCTAGAGAACGAGAGAAATTAGCAGCATAATCTTCACAGTCTGTCACAACCAGGAACAGGCTACAAATTGAGATAAATATAGATAGAAAAAAAAACTCGTGGACTAAGAAAAGCATTCAAGTCAAACGCGGTTGGGAATTCCAAATCTTAAAAGATAGCAGACGGCCATATATCCACGACATGCGAGTGGAGAAGACTACATAATGATTGTGGATGCGGCAGCAACAGTAGCAGGATCGGCGGTGTCCAGCTCACAACTAGTTGCACATCGACAAGAAGCGCGTACGGATGACCAATCGTAATAACGGAGAGACGCCAAAAATAAAAATATCAGCCTAATTAAAGATCAAAAAATAAGGCTAGAGGAATATGCCTCAAAGTGGTGAAGAAAAAGTTTAGGCTACCTACAATACGGATCAGTCTAGGATAAAACGAGCTCTGCCCTACATTCTCTTAAGCAAGAGATAGTTCAGTGACAAGATAGTTATTTGTACAAACGCGATAGCACAGCACACACGAAAAACGAAACTGAGAAAATTTAGCTTTCTGTTTTTCAAATGCAAGAGAATAAGGGGTGCATAAAATGCTTCAATGAAGAGCGCACACTACATAAACAATCACTAAGTGTGAGCTCACAGAGAAGCTAGCGTATCACATTAGTAAACAGTCTTCTTCTTGAAAGTAAACGTCTGTCAAATAAAAAATACTACCTAAAAGACGAGGCGAACGAATGAAGACCGTTTTGAATAACAAACAAAGTGTAACAAGTACATGATGCCCTAACGCATCGACAACATGCGTTTCGATAATTAACTACTACATACAATGTTGAAAAATTCAGGCCTTTAAATGACCAACCGTGTAATAAATAACAAAAAATGGGCTTTTAATGCACATCTAATATTATAAAATTACTAATCACAATAGTGATATTCCATCAGGACAACATCGCTGCAGTAGCTAAGCAGTCCTGTAAACTATAAAAAAAACGCGTTCACATCACTATCAGTTCTAAGTCACTTCTCCCAAGCAAACACCGCCACAAAGCAGCAGCAGATGTCATAACAGGAAAATATTAACTCAAAGAAGTAATGGTGCAGAACTAATATTCGTAATTACAAAATCAAAACGATGGATTCGACGGCATTACGTACACGGTTGAAACTACAGACTTGGGGCACTACAGCTGCAGCGAGTAGTCTACGACGCCATTTAAGCGCTCGGCTGCCACTGCCCTACAAGCTCAGCTGTTCATGACCAATACTTTAGGACGATCTTCAGTAATTGTTCAGCAGCACCTACTACCTCTTATTTCCATAAGAACATACCAGCAAGGCATTCAAACAAATAGCGACCAACTCGACGACAAAGAGAATACAATGGTGCCAGTTTTTTGTACATATTACATCAAACTGAGCATGATTTAATTAAATGATGGGTTTTATACACATGAGAGTGCGATAAAAAAAAAATCGTTAGCCACCAAAAACTGAAAAGTAAAGAAAAGAACTACGCGAGGGTTAAAAAAAAATATATATATGAGCAAGTCTTAAGCTACAGTAAACATAAGCGTAACTTCTAGAGCACACAAACTTGTCCGGGACGAGTGTTGTGTCCAGTGAAGCTATGTGACTTTCTCTTTCAACAGACACAGCGATAATAAAGAGTGGCACGCTTGAAGTATGAGAACAAATAGCACAGGGAGACGAGCGCAAGCAACTATTTATTACAAACACGGACATCCTTAGCAAAAAAAAGGAGTAAACTTGCCCTGCCCCAGCAACAATCAACTTCCTAGTATCAATCACAAAACTGAAAATGCAAAAATAACTACAGGGATGATGAGAGCACTAAATTGTCTAATGATGGGAACAAGAGAAAGTACCTTCAGGCTTTCAGACACCTAAGCTGTTATTAAGACCGGCGTGCCGCACGGGACACTGATGGGTACGTACCTATGTATGTAATGCAGAGGCGATGATCACTTGCGATACTACCATGAGAAGAAAAAAAAATCGGGTTCTAGGGCAGCATCAGCTCCGAATCCTTTTTTAATGCGTGCGAACGTGCAGCGAGTGCTCATGTCTGATATTTTGATATGCTCCACGTAACCTTAGCAACAAACGAGTCACTCGTGCCTGGGGTGTACCATGAAACTTATTCCTCAAACTTACACGCATATGGCATAAGAAGGCGGACTTTTTTAGTGTTAGAACACATGCCGAATGAAACCTTACACCAGTAGCTTTCATGAAGATGCAAGTACTTCAACACAGTACTTTGAAGTTCCTGAGGATTTACGATAGTATCGGGACAAGCAGATAGACGCCAGTGCATTGTCAAACCTGCACACAGCGCGCGCTATGTCGACCGTGGTAATATCTTAGCATAGCAGTAATGCACACAGCGCTTTATGAAAAAAGGTGTTTCTAGAATATTAACATAGTTATACGAAGTCTAGAATTCTCAGGAATAGGTGAACTGAGGTGCTGTTCCCACGAGTCCAACGAGCCAGCACTATTACAAGAGCCAACAGCAGCTCCTGCAATCAGAAACAATGAGTACACCATAAGGCTGAGAGAGTGAGACGTCGAATGGAGAAGGGCGAGTAGCTAAGATCACAAGCGGTAGCCGGTACGGAAAAAAATTGTTATAGTGAATTCATTTATACAATGAAAACATAAAGAGAGTAAAGCTGAAGACACTACGAACGGCGAGGTCCACTGTAGCCGCCGCGAGGCCCGCCCGTAGGTCCACGGTTGCCTTCCATCCGATTATAGCTTCCACGGCCGGCCTGGACACAAAATTATACATTATTGCAATATATGCGTTAGTTTAAGGCCACCTTAGACACGATAAGGGTCTTAGAAGAGACGTGTAAGAAGGCAACGAAAATAAAAATTAGTCAAATTTATGATGATGTATTTTCGTTATCTTACTGCAAATGAAGCCTCCATTTTTCATTAAAATAGTGCTTTTACATGTACCAGAGAGGGCAAACAGAACTGCCTAGACGTGTACAGCAACTACCATACAATGTCTTGACAGAAGGAACTGCAGCCACCGACCATTACCTACGCATGTTTCTACAACTAAAATGAGGTCCCACAAGGTATCTCACAAAAGCCCACATGAGGATGGTTACGAAATGTGTCACTAAAACTCCAAGGACAGGGAAATGCAATAAAACTCTTGAAAGACTTTGTCTGAAAAGTAATAGTACCGTAGTAGTTTTACAGGCGCTTCAGTGGCACACTGCCTATTATTGTGTCGAACTATTCCTGTGTTTAGCCACAGGCTCATGCACCGCTAGGGCGCGGAATTTGTCTCATTTCATATCAAGATGTAGTTGTGTAGATATTATTGATTTTACATATAATATATGTAATTCACGAAGAAAAGGGGTAGAGCCGTAGTTGACGATAGTATTTATCGTAATGGATTCATCACAGTTTGTGACAGAGGTCACATCTGATAAGAAAAGTCTTTAGACATTTCTTTTGAATTGGCCGCGAGGTCCCTCAGAAAGCATTCCTCAGAGGATGGAGTCGGCATCCCGACCATGCAGGTCCGGATAACGATCCCTCCGCACGTTGGAGAAGGTGGGACACTCGGCCGTCAAGTGCAAGACAATGAGAAGTACGCGGCAGTCGTCGAAATAGGGTTGGGTTAACCCAGCTAAAGAGTGAGAAAAATACAGCACAAATAAGGAGGCAAGCAAATCAGAGTAGTAGTAGTAGTAGTAGTAGTAGTAGTAGTAAAGGTTTTACTAGCGCTTCATTGGCACAATGATCGCGCCGAATTATTCCCGTCGCTTGGAAGCAAGCAAATAAGAGGAGCACACGACTCACCTGGTGCATGGGAGGACGAGGATTACTTCCTCGGGGTCTGTTATTTTTCTTTTCTTCAACGTTTAGACGGTGGCTGTTGTTCAACTTGATGGGGCGACCACTGAGACATCTACAGGAAGAAATGGGTGAATGGAGTTGAAACCGCAGCTTGCTCGACTAGCCTATACTATCTTTCACGCCACTCAACACCCTAGTTATAGCGAGAAGAAGGGTAAACGATAGTGTAGTGCATTAAAGGCAAAGGGACTGGATTTATCTCTTTTGTGTTTCTACAGACTACAACACTGTAAAGTTACTAATGATTAGAGTATAATTGTAATACGAGTTACGTTAAGCATCTGAACTACTGCAGCGGTGGTTCAAGAGGAAGAAGGGACATGTTACAAGTACGCTGGGCGAAACAGCGGCACATCGGATGAGGCGAGTTAGAAATAAAATATACAATAGAAGCATAGTGCGCAAAAAAGTGATGCCCTAAACGCGCAACAAGCCAAAGTATCACACGGAAGTCCCCTCTAAGACGCGAGTGCTGATGGCTTACAGATATGCAAAGTCAAATAGACACTGGATGATCCATGCTACGCCCACTGGTTAATTATATGAACACAACAAAACCGCTATATCGAGGCATTAGTTTAAACCTCCATTGCCACAACAACGGCGACCAAGAGGAGGAAAAAAATATGGGATACATAGTTTGTCAATAGAATTGCGAAACCCATGCACGAGGGCGTTCCCACATAGAATCAATGCGCATAGGAACAGTGAGTCTGAAAAAAAAAAAACTAACAACAGATGATAGCATGAAATCGGTAGCCAGCTAAGAGTGCACGAAAGACCGACGTCCCAAAGGCCTAGCTTATAGCTAAAGTAAACTATCGAGTCCCGCTAGGGTCGCTACTCCCTATTGCATATGCTAAGCGAACCTACTTAAAGTAGCTCTATGGCCCTGAGAGGTGCTATCGAGTCATTATTTATATGCACCACAATAGTCATGTAAAATACAGTAATATTCTGTGAACATACCTACTGACAGAAGCTTCGTCTTCAAAAGTAATGAAGCCAATGTTAGGCACAATGGGGCCCTTGCCATTGGTGGCACCTCCAGCTTGTTTGCTTTTTCCAGGATTGATTCGTACTTCCAAAATTTTACCAAACTTGACGAAAACTTCTTTGAGTTCCTCTTGAGTGACGCTATGAGGCACATTTCCTGTAGACAAAGTATAACACAGTAAGATTAACGGAAACATTAACGTAAAGTTGTCCAAATGAAAACAAGCACGCTCGTCTATTGGAGCAGTGACAGTTAAATGCAACAACCAATTATTAACAGTCCTAATTTCGTTCACAATTTTACAACCGCACTAGCGACGATCGTTAGAAGTCACGTAAAACAAGATGTTGCCATACGTGGAAGACATACACGGTAAACCCAACAACTTACGCTAATACCACGGGACTACGATCTTAACTCTCGCAGCAGGGTTGTGAGATTCCCGCGTGAGCGCCGTAACATAGGGCTTCTTTCATCGGTCGGTAGGAGCTCATTATTCCAGTTACAATAATGAGATTTAGCTTGAATCATAGACAAAAGATAGCTCTATCTGATGACAATCACATTTTTGATTAAAGTTAATACTTTTGCCAGAATCGGTGTGAAACTCAATGGATTTTAGAGATTTGAATAGATAGTTATACCATTTGCCATTTGTTCGATATGGGCTATAGAGACATTTGTTTAGTGTTGTCTGGTAGAAAATAAACTGGTATCATGGTTTTCATTGTAGGATGAACAGGTAAGGAGTTATGGCTGGTTTTTAGTTATGTCCTACACTTCAACAGAGCTGGGTGTGATGATACCCATGGACCCGCAGCCCGTCACCATTAGTCCGGGATGGAAGACATAGTAACACCGCGCGACCTAAAAATTTTTATTTTAGTGATGGCGCCCACCACTTTACTCCCACTGTTTTGATATGGATCTCAACTTGTAGAGCTTGTCGAGAAGCCTAATTTGGTCTGTGGCAAATCTGCATTCGCTAACATAGGAACCCCGCGGAAGCAGTGTCTTCCGTCATGCCCAAGATACCTGCGAGGGTCAGGACACTTTTAACTCTTTTTATATCATCAAGCAAAACAAGCACCAGTAGAAGATAGCTGCTGAGTGTACATTAGTGACATGACAGTGAATGAAGAAATAAAGTTCAAACAAGAGTATCACAGTTCATACTGTATGTATAAACTAGCAGCTGCACTAACCAACAAAGATTTGCTGGTTATCAGGAACTGAGGACTGGTCATCTCGCCTCCTTCCCTCAAATCGGCTGTATCCGCTCTCTGCAAATCAGCAAAAAGACAAAAGGTAAATTCAAAGACATTTAAAGGAGTAAAATTACTGAAGAACGGAAGGAACACTAGAGTATGGGACGATAAGTTCCTAGTTTTTGGGAAGAATCAATCATTTACTAAGCCCGGTAAGAAACAAAACCTTGTAGCTACGAGTATTACAAGCTGCTTATTATTATAATTATTAAAACTTCACACCCGGGCCCCCACAGAAGCATAACCCAAATGAAGCACTTTGCAACACCGGGAAGCCTGAAACGCTGCAAAAGGAAATCAAACAAAAAGCCATTAACAGCTGACCTAAACGCCTGCAGGCCAACATGACCGAAAGCCAATGCCGGCAATGAGTTCCAAGCCCCAACAGACCAGAGTACGAAGCACTGGCCAAACTAATTAGTTCGACACCTAACCTTCTCCGACGTGAAAGAGTGTGCGCAGCAGGTGTAATTTCTCTCGAGAAGAATACAGCAAATGCCTCTCATTATTGTACACCCTATAAAACATACACAGAGTTAAGCCACCCCTCTCCTGTTGGACAGGTTCACCAAATCAATATCCGCGCACAGCCTGCTTGCCAAACTAACAAGTCGATCCAGCAGACGTAAGTAACTCAGCAGCTGAAGCCCAGACCATTGAGCTATACTCCAACGAAGGCAGTAAAAAAGCATAACAGCATCTGCGGACAACCTAACTGTCACCAAACACAGAATTCACCTTATACATGAGCCCAATCTTACTAGAAGTACGTGACACCAGTCGCCAAACATGCGGCTCAAAAGTTCCTCATCAAAGACAACACCAAGAATCTCCAAAGAGCTAGACTCCTGAAGCAAAGTACCTATCTCCAGATGTGGATGCTGCGGTACCAGTGTCCGAGACCGACTGATAATCAATTTAAATAATTTTCTTTGTACCATATTCCTAGCTTTCCGAGTCCCTACCTACAACATAAACTGCGATGCAAAGAGAAGGGAAGTGCACTATGTCAAAGTGAGGAAAAGATAACTAGAAAGTGTAGAAAAACGTAGCCGTATGAAGAACGAAAGAAATATAGGGAGAAAGCCGAGGTGGCAATCAAGTCTCCGTTTTTCTTCTAGTTACTAAATGAATTTAATATCGAATAGGACAAGCCTCAGTCTACACAGTGGTTCCCAAACCTAAAGTTCTTTATATTTGAACCAGTAATGCTTTCCAGTATCAAACTGTGGCGGAGAGACAAATCTTACAAGAACATTAAACAAATCTCTCAGATAAACCTGAGTCGACAGCAGTCAAAGCACCCCATCGACTAGAAGCTGACAATATCGCACCCACCATGCGACGAAAGTGCCCACTATTCTAGATATACATACACAATGTAGAACTTTATATATATGTATATATATAATATATTATATTAATATATTTATTTAAAACTCCGCTGCCACAACGGCGATCCAGCAGAGGAACATACAGTATACAGTACGGATAGAAACGTGGACGAAGGTATTCCCACATAGGAACTGCTGACCGAAAAGGAGAACCCATGCACGAGAGTATGACGCACAGAATCAACGTCTAGAAAAGTAAGACGAGAAAGAAGAGGAAGAACAGACTAGAGAATCCTCAGTGTGCGCATAAAAATTAAATGAGGCGAAGTGGGCATGGAAGGCAATCGACCTGAAGACCCGGCTAAGGCTAAGATAACCTACAGTGTCCCCATGGGGACGCTGCTCCTTGCATTATAGAATGACAAAAAAAAATATAATGGGATGTTCAGAAAACACTGATGGGTTTGGGTTAGAACAATGAAAATAATAATGCATTCGGAATGTTCTTATTATTATTATTATTATTATTATTATAGTGGGTTGGGTTACTAGCGCCGCAGGCATCACGCCGCCTCGCGCCGTAAATACGAAGATCCGGATATTCTCGGTTTTTGCACTCTGTTACTGGCCCAGCATAGTGCTGAGAACATGCACTTCCTCATCAATCATAAATCTAAGGTCCATCTGGGGTCATAGGCCCCGTCAATTTCACATCTCCGTACGCGTTCGGACTGTCAAGACGACACCTTACCTGATGTTAGAATTTTCAGAAAACACATCACGTGATGGGTTCTCAAAGAAATGAAGGCCTGAAGGGTTGGGACGTCTCAAAAACGCCTTACCTGATGGGTTAGGATGCTCATCAGCGCCAGATGGATCCCCGGATTCGGAGTAATTTTGGCGGGGACGATAAGGTCTGCCACCTCGGCTCATCTTCTGGAAGCCGCCATTGTGGTCCCGGTCCCGAGGGTGATGTGGCCCAGGTCCTTGCATGTCCCTGCTACTGCTGCTCTGTCGGGACACCTGCTCCCTTGGTGGATACTGGGAGCTCGCTGAAGGGGCAGAAGAGGGGGCGGGGGCGACAGCGGCAGCAGCTGCTGCTGGAGGAGATGGGTACTGCACAGGAGACTGGAAGGTAGTGGCACTGCTTACGGTGTTGGCGGCAGCAGCTGCAGCGGCGCTCTTGTTGTACGCAGCAGCAGCATACGACAGTGGTGCCTGCTCTTCTTTCTTTTCGGGGACCTTGGACACCGGAGCAACAGAGGCCGTGCCGCGGCCAGACTGTTGCTGGGGCTGTCGTGGGGGCTGCTGGGGACGTGAAGGTGGTGTGGGATCCTCCCACTTTCCACCACCGCCGCTAACAGCGCTGCCCCACTCTCCATCATCTTCATTCAACTGCAACAAATACATCACTATTATATTCCTGGTTTCAGACCCTCGACCAGCAGTGTTCGCAATGATTAACAGGGGCAGCAACGGCATACAATGTGTCAAGTACATACACCTAAAAATCCATGGATAGAACACCAAGAAATTAAAATAGCAACAAAGAAAGCGAATTGACAGAAGTGTGAGAGATTAAAGCAGCACAGTGAGCACGATAGGAAAGGCGTACCGATGATTTCACCGTAGTTTTGCTAACTTTTAGGCGCCCTATGGCACTTCACCTATCATGGCACGGCGGTATACATTCCTTGCTTTATCGTTATGAACCATTCTACAATCCCGAGAAACTGCTTAGAAGGCAATATATTTATAACAACTCAGTTGAAATAGCAATAGCAGTACCTAGTATAAGTTTGGTACTCCCTAAATAAGTACTAAGCTCTTCTCAAGAGAGGAAAAGGAAGGGAAACTTGGTATGTTGATAGAAACGGGGAACCCATGCACGAAGGTGTTCCCAAATAGGATCAACGCGTGTGGGAACATCAAGTCGGGAAAAAAGAGGAAGAACAGAAAAAAGTAATCTCAGTAAGAGTATGAAATCGGAAGGAAGCAGAGTGGGGACGAAAGACAAACGTCCCGAAGGCCTAGCTAATAGCTGAGGTAATCTAAATAAATCCAATGGGATCGCTGCTCCCAATAACATAATATGGACGAACCTAACCTAACCCTATGGCTCATCCTATGCCCCTGAGGGGACTCAGTTGAAATCCTATGGATCACTATCAACACTAGAACAGCAGATAAGAAAAGAAAAAGGATCAGCTGAAAAATGGAAGAAATCCAAGTAGCCTAAGCACGCAAAGACAAGTCCCCATGGCCTATCAAAGAAAAGACCTCTTGCGATAAAGAGCTATTTATGTAGCTGTACAGTGACCGAGAAACGTTCTATTAGGATACACAGGACACTGCGTAGCGCAGATCCCGAGCACAGTAGGAGGAGGCTG
>LQNS02000226.1:1378658-1390147 GCA_001587735.2 Parhyale hawaiensis
ATTATTACTATTATTATTATTATTATTGTCGTCGGGGAAACACTAACGACGTACCTAATGCGTCCGTTAGAGGTCAGAACAGGCCAAGAAGAAATCTGATGGTAGCAGTTCTGGGGCCGGAAGCCCAAGCGTTCCTGTAACGCATCTCGATCGCAAGTCATATCATAACTCCCTGCGATACCCTACATTAGGACATAGAACAGACACACGTAAATGCGAAACTCAAAACAGAAGATCGTCATCGTACCCATATCGTAGCATCTCTCTTCATTCTCGTAACTTTGAACTAGAGGGCGGAGGGTCTGCTCAAAGTAGCCAATCACCAAGCGTGTTACAACTTTACAAGTGTAATACTCCATCATCAACTGACTAATTTTGGCCTTTCAAAAGAGTTTTCGGCCATGGTTGAATAACGTTACGTAGCTCAGCCATGTTTTCAGGCCAGTTAGTGATGTTTTATTTAGAGAATATTCATTTTATTTCAATATCTAGCACATGGCGAAGTTGTGAGCGTAAGTACAAGCACAAGTTGCATTGGCAAGCAGATTCATGTCCACGTGACAATCACAGACGTTTGTGGTCGTTGCACGGTAACTCGAACTTCGTGTTGTAAATCCCTCCAGATATAACGATATGTCCGAAAGTTAGCTAACGGCACTTGCAGAGTAAACCGAACTGATGGTAAACATTTTTACATCATTTCTTAACAATCTCGAAGCTGTGTTTACGAAAGTTTGACATAAGCCTAACGTTCGGACGAAAATATCGCGATACTCGGTCTTTTGAATATGTAAAATTTAATTTGGTGCGCTTAAGAGTTTTTTTTATGACCATAGGGTATCTTTGCTTTCACGCTAATGTTTATAGTAAAACAGTG
The DNA here is from genome assembly GCA_001587735.2 of Parhyale hawaiensis. Lineage (NCBI taxonomy): Eukaryota > Metazoa > Arthropoda > Malacostraca > Amphipoda > Hyalidae > Parhyale > Parhyale hawaiensis. The sequence goes on from LQNS02000226.1 coordinate 1,379,536, forward strand.
TGATTATAATTTATTAGCTATGATCATTCGTAGAGCGAAGTAGAGATTTATTTGTTAACTGTGAGAACTTGTATTGTTGACCGTGAGAGGGCGCTGAATACAGCCTCGTGTCCACGTCGCAACTCTGCTCGCCAGTAGAACAATAATTTTGTTGGTAGTAGCGTATTTTTGGCCGTTCAATGAAACAGGCCTCAGCTGACACAGCAACTGCAAATTTTTCATCATTAGCTGCCTAGGTGCATTGCTCTCCATGAAACTTTTACCGACTTACGAGCGCCACATGGAAGATACGGCACTCCCAGGGCCCCCTTAACATGCGACATTGAATACGGAAACCGTAAAATATGACCGACGTTTGAGTTTGGCAAATTAAACACCTGAGGGTCGTAACTTTAAGTTACGATAATAACAATGAGTTACAGTATCGCAAACGGTTTTGAGTTTCGGGCCCAGGATGGAGTATAAGGCGGGAGAAACACCACCACAACCACCCCAACTTTGTTGTGCATTCCGTGCTCTTCAAACTTGTCAGTGGCCTGACGTTGTCGTGTTACAAACGGAATGTTTCATGTTTTCTGGCTTTCCATTGGTAATACAGGCCTTGAAATTGGTCAACGTTTCGACGTAGCGGTCAGAGATGACAGTCGCCCCTGGTTTGCTACTTGCTAGAAATCAAGGAGGATGATACCCTTCCTGTCCTAGTCAGTAGACGGTGCACATCATTTTCCATGCACATGTATTTTCCCTACACATGTCACGTCTTGAACTTCTTTGCTGGGAGAGTGTGAGTGTGGTGCATTCCATTGACTGCCGTTTGGACTTCGGCTCATAGTAGCAACACCACGTCTCGTCACCAGTGATGATGCTGTCCAAGAATCCGTCCCATTCAGCTTCGTGCCGGTCCCACAAATCCTGAGAGACATCCTGTCGTTGGTCCTTTTGTTCCTTTGAGCATTCGTGGAACATACCTAGCATATGCACCTTGTTGTATGCAAGGGATGGCAATATCGTTTCCAGTGCACCCACTGTAGCACCAGGCTCACGTGCTGAACTGTTAACACTGAAGGTCATGGGATCGGTACCATGCCAGGTAAGCGTTTTTTTTTTTTTTTGCGTTGCTTGGTGTGCTCGGTCGGCAGTTGCTGAGTGTGGACAGCTACTATGGGGACATCTAACCTTGCCCAAATAATGGGGAGGGTAGGGAGAGCGGGTCATTGAACCTTCCGTCGATTGCGTGATATTTTTAATGACCCATGGTCGACTGCAGGTGTACTTTTTCCTACATCCGCAGCACGAACCAGAGCGTGTGGATTTTTTAATGGATGGTGCAGTCAAGTTGACTTTACCTCTACCAACGCCCACATCCAACTTTGCTAGCATTTCATTCAGCCGATCAGTTTCGATGAGTTAATCGAGGAGCACTTTATTTTCCAAGGTGGTGGCTGTACATGGGCACTCGGATCGCACTTTGTCACTCACATCTCTGTGGCTACTGTGAAATCGACGAGCCTATTTCCTAACTGGGCTGACAGGAACTGCACCGGCTTCGTTAACGATCGTCCACTACGTGCCGGTGAATGTTTATTGGTTGAATTTTTTTTTTCTACATGGAGAAAGTCAATGGTACATTTTTGCTTTTAACGAGCGTCCATTATAGGAAAGGCTGTCTTCGAGAGTCACACCGTCGATATCTGCAGAGAAATTAAACTTTCAAGTCATGATTGCATGAACTCAGTCATAACAAAGTAATTTTCAAACCTCTTGGATCCCGTCGGGGTAAAAAATAGAAGATATTACTTTTGGAATGACCCTCATATAGAAAGACGCCAGTAGAGAAACGACCCAAGTCACCAGGAAGCAAAGAGCGTAATGGGGGGACCCACGATAAATTAGCACCAAAAAGTGACGTCATCATCGACGAATTTAACAAGAAAAATCGTCTTAAATTGCGAAATTCTACTCTAGCGTATAAATAAATGAAGATAATATATACTAATTTAATAATTCTCTATAGAAAATTGCAGTGCATGTTGGTGGAAACTTTCACAGCACTAGCGCCGAATTTGTTCCCTTTCGGTGACCTAATTTAACTTTTTTTCTTGATTGAAGCCTTATTTACACTTCATATTCAGTTCACAGAATGCATATATTCCTTACCAACAAATATAAGCACCATTATAGCCAATTCTGTACGCGAGAGAAACCATAGTAACAGTTAGCTGATTGCTCAAACTTCCTGTACTTGGCGACAACTTTTTTCGGTATTTTGCAACTCAAGTAGCTGGCCAGTCATGAGCGGGAGATTGAATGAAATAAATTGAAAAAAATACGGTGATATGTTCAAGAAAACAATATACGAAGGCCTGAGGTCATACACATAAACACGTCGACTCGTCGATGTGATGTAAATTTGTTACGTGCGGTCAAGGCTATGTTTTATTTCAGTCCAATTGAGTCCTCCTGTTGCATTCTTTGCTTCCTGCAAGTCACCGTCCGAAGCCGTCAAAGATTATGATCCTATGACATTGCCATATATCTCTACTCTTTTTGAAAATTGTTTGCACCCTTCCTCTGACGCCCTATGTATGTGAAGAGAATGCAAACACACTGCGACGCCTCCATTCATACCTGAGATCAACCGTGGAGCTAGAGTGACTTTCATCAATGGCACTCATTAACATTCACTAGACTAAACATATATTTTGATCGTGTTATCAACATTCATACCTCGTTAATCCCAGCGATTTCAGCTGAATTCCCAAATCAAGTCTTAGTATTCTACAATGTAGCTCGAATCGCATTTAGTAATGCACGACCATCCCGGGCGAGAATAAAAGCTGCATGTAATTGAAGACAACTGTGAAATGGACATTCAAGGGACTTTCTTGCATTTTTAGTGCAAACTGAATTCGTGTTTTTATTGGTTGGTTTGGCATTTTTACATCTACGGTTAACATTTTGAGTGCTGTCCTAATGAGATTTTCATGATTATATGTATGTAACTGAATTAGTGTGGTGTTCAATTGGTATTGTTTCCCAACGCCTATTAAAACCCTTCGAGTTCCGGTAGCCCAAAATGTGCACCCTCCCATGGTTTGACCAGCCTTCGCCCTTTTCCAATAATGGTAACATCGTTTCGAAACTGTTGCTCCCAAACTGCCTGACCGATTATCGTGACAGCTCAAAACGTTTGTCCTGATTTCTCGTAGTTGCTTGCACTATTAACTTAACCCTACATAATTTATTTCACTCTGCTTGGGTTAAAAATTTTTCTTGCCTGAACAATTTGAGCCTCATCAGGCAATTTGGAAAAGCCATATCTTTGCCCTTTGAGCGAAGAGTGAGATTTATTTTCATCAGAAGTTCGCCCTTTATTCGGTTGTGGCTGAAAATTTACAGGACAGATTTAAACGATTTATGTACCTAAAACCATTAGATTCCAAGCCCTTACCGTAGGCTTTATCGGCTTTACCCTAGAACTCTTCACGACCCAGCCCTTGTTTACAAATGGATCAACAGTGAATGTTCAGAAATTCAGATATGTAGTACCACATTAAAAGGAAATATTTTAGCAGAAAACATGAGCGTTATTTTTAGAAGTAGGTAGCATTTTGAAATTGTAGCGTTGTGGCGCTACGGTCCCGACGTGCGCGCTATTTGAGTACCGGGTGGGTGAGGAATGTGTTTTGCAATGAGGAACATTTACATTTATCACATTAGGGAAAATAAGAATTAAAAAAATCATCCAAGCCACCTATTTCAAAAATGAACCCTCTTCAATTTACCTATGTTCTACTATTTTCAACGTAATTAGTGTTTCATAGAAGTTCGTGGTTCATGGTTAAGATAAGTATGAGTGTTGCAGTATATGAAAATTACAACTTTCCTTGGTGTGAAAATGGAAGGATCAGCAAAGAAAGTTTTGAGCAAAAGTTTCGGAAAGGTTATACATATAATTGGGGTCTAGGGCAAAATTATTGTTTTAGCTTTGGCAGGATAATGGGCAAATCTGGGGGAAATAAATGCTACTCTCCGCTCGAGAGGGATACGAGGCAGTGTTCTAATACAAAAATGTCCCGAATTGACCGATAATATAATAAATTATTCGTGGGCCATGAGTTTTGACATATTTTTATGCCACAATCATCAAAATCGGTCCGCGGCTTTTGAGAAAAAGTTATGACTTGTTATACTATTAGGTTTTGAAGGTAAAATGAATTACCCTTTTTCTACTTCCAACAGAGTAATGGTTCAATTTTTGTGGGACTGAATGTTACTCTACGCAAGCTACGCAAGCGAGGGATGATGTGAAGAGTTTTAAAACAAGTGTGTTTGAGTTTCCTCACAGAAATGGTCCATTCAATATGAATTTTTATAAAAATTTTGATCCCTAGCAAGGTTTATTAAATTTTTAAATAATAATAATAATTTTTAAATAATAAATAACAGCGCATACAACAAGAAAAAAACAAGCAGAATGTTTTGTGTGAAAGAAAGATATAAAAATCAATTAGGTAGATTGGGATAAAAGGTTGCCACGGTAGCAGCATGCTTTCGTTCTCAGCTCTAACACCTTATATCGTTCGCCGGTTTGATGCCCAGCCAGGCAGTGAGCTCTTTGCAGATCTTGGTGTACTGACTCGGCAGTTGCGTGTGCATGCACGGCGCCGTGGCACGGTGGCAGAACTGCCTTCCTCAGAGATNGGGTGGGTGGGTGGTGAGGAGTCTCGGGTGATTTGTTTCTTCCGTCATATCGGCGCCATAGTTCTTGGTGACCCGAGGTTGACTGCAACTACACTTACTCATCTGGGGCCAAAGGGCCTATACCCGCAGCACAAACCAGTGCATGTGGGTTTCCCATGTGAGGGTGGTCTAAGTTGACTTCACTTTTAAAAGGATATCAAAATGAAGGTCCAAAACGGCAGTACGGTAATGGAAGAATTTTGAGAGGAAGTTTAGTTCCTTTCATGCGGATGAAGAAGATAAAATGCTTCACAATTAAATTTCTGAGATTATTCCCAGACGTAAAAAAATGAAACCTGTGACAAGCACTTTCACCCAATATTTTGAACCAGAGCAGGGTCAGACCATTTTTTCACAGTTAATTGAATTGCGTACCAACCAAAGGTAATTAATCACAATATTTTGAGCCAAAATAATACCAATCGGTCCAGTGGTTTGAGAATAGTTGGAAAAGGATAATAAAATGAGCGCTTAGGGTAAACACCTTTCTTAACCCTTCCCGGGTAATGGGGTAATTTAGAGAGAGTTTATTGGGGCTTTTCGCTACTAATGGATAAGATAAAGCATTTTTTATCAGTATTTCTAATTTACTCTAAAAGGTATATAGAAGCGTAAACCAATGAGCTGAGCAGTTGACCTCTAATTTTAGCTCTAACTGCATTAAATATTTAGGGTTAGAAAATGGTGCCTGCAACTAAAGAAAATCAATACGATTGTCTTATGCCAAAAACGATAAAAAAAATCCAGTAGTTTCTTTAGCCATAATGAACGAGGCAGTAGGGGAATTTTGAAGGAAACGATGGGTGCTCCTCACTGCAGGTGGGAAAGAGTAAGGGTATTCAAAAGGTTACCTGAACGTAAAATATGAAACGCAGGAAACGTAGGGCAAGCATTTTCATCCTTATTCCTAACATTAGAGTGCTAAATAATTTTTTTGAATTTAGTAAATGGTGCATACAACCAAAGAAAATCACATCAAATATTTTTCGCTAAAAAATTATGAAAATCGGTCCAATAATTTGGCAGCAAAGGCTGAGAAAATCAGTTCGGTTCAATAATGGTAAATTAATCTGACACAGGTAATTATCACTAAAATAATATGCGCGAATAAACACTTCACGGCAACAATTTTTGTCAACACTGACTCTCTACACCTAATTTTATTTCAGTTTATGGCCGCGACCACACTGGCCACTTTGTAGAGCCACAAAGTGGCGGGGATACGAGAGAAAATGTCCCCGCCACTTTGTGCCGCCACTTGTGGCTCTACAAAGTGGCCATTGTACTCGCTTCCTTAAACTGAAATAAAATTAGGTTTAGAGAGTCAGTGTTGACAAAAACTGTGGTCGTGAAGTGTTTATTCGCGCATTTTATTTTAGTGATAATTACGTAGCAGTGTAGTAACGGAACGACTTCTGTGAAGCAGGAGTAAGTCCTTATACAATAAAGAGCTTCTTGTATTTATTTATTTCGTGTCTGCTCTTAAGGAAATAGGCGAAAAATAGGCCAGGTTGTAGATTTTGTAATTGAGTTACGCTTCCGTAGAGATCGATGACCAGGTTGCAGAAGACGGTGAAACCCTCAATCTGAATGTACTTCTTTCTTGAAACACTTCTTGAAATCTTTAAAATAGATATGTTGCTTCTGGAGTTCGATTCTATAACTTTTTCTTTCAGGTCACGACGTATAAATTCGGCAAATGATCAACGAAACGCTGACGATGCAATGTTGTCAATAACGTTTTTATTATAAAGTCTCATACGTATAAATTCGGCAGATGAACAACGGAACACTCACGACTGGCAGTAGACATTTATTTTACGGGCATTAGACAATTAATTCTTCTAGCTTACTGTCTTTCTCTTACAGAGCAGATTTCACTTCAGAGGCCAAAATTTCGGTTCTTCAGTGAAGCAGATATTTGACTATGAAAGGCAGTATCTTGGATACGGTGCACTCACATTGTATACATGCTGACAGGAGTGACATTCAAGTTTATTGCAGTGTTTTACTCAATATTTTACTTTGGAACACGCACGTTTAATTAAGAAAGATGGTAGGAAACATAAAAAAAAAGCGTCTACTGCAGTCTCAAGAACGCAGACGTGCTAATATGTCAACATACATATATGCTGGTTTCGAGTTGAGGGTCATAGTAAAAATTTACCACTATCTCTACAAATATGGAGTAAAATAAAACTCAGAAAGCAAGAGCGTAACGACAGGATTCACGAGAAACTAGTATAAAAAAGGGACATCATCATGTAATGACGTCACATCGACGAATCTATTGCTGTGCAACCTATGAGTATTTCAACTGATTTCACCAGGAAAATCGTCACAAATTGCGAATTTTATCCCTTAAGGGCATAAATATGTGAAGAGAATATATACTAATGTAGAAATAAACCGTTATCTATGGAAAATTGCAGTGGGGGCTTTTGGCAAACTTTTACAGCACTAGCGGCGAAATTTGGGCCGGTATGGCGAACTGATTTAACTTCTTCCTTGAACTGGAGCCTTATAAACCTTTCACAGAGCATGTTTAGATATATCACCGTAATTTTCGACTTAATTCATTCAATATCCGGCTCTTGACTGGCCAGCTACTTGAGCTGCGCCCACACACAAAACACGGAAAAAAATTGTCGCCGAGTACAGAAAGTTTGAGCAATAACAGTTCCTGTGATTTCTCTGGCGTCAAGAATACAACGCTGCTTATATTTCTTTCCAAGGATAAAGAACCCAACCTACGTAGGCCTGAGGTCCCACCCTCAAATACTTCGACTCGTCGATGTGACGCCATTCGGCTACATCCGGTAACGGTTATACAATTTATTTATGTCCCACTGACTCCTCCCGTGAGCCTCTTTGCTTCCTGTAGAAAATAGTGCACTTCTCTAGGGCATAATAACAATCTGAAAAGTGGATGAGCTAAGTGAATTAATTAATGACGTGTGAACTCGCCCTTATTTGGCAAATTGAACTTGAAGGCTAACATTTTACCACATTTTTATAAACTCAGAGCTGTATTTACGAGGGCTCAGGAAAAAAATTCGAACGCGATTAGCTGCAGAAATTCGTTCTTTTTACTAGCGTGTGTACTAGCCAAAGGTGTCCCTCTTACCCCAAAATGCCCCGCAACATTGTCCTGCCCCAGTCGCCCTCAGTTCGTTCCGGAGCCCCCGTGACCTACCACGAAATACATATGTCTTAGGTTAGGTTAGAGTAAGTCAGACTAAGCTTGGTTCAGCTAGAATTGGTACTTACGCTAAATTATAGGCATTCATGTTGCACCTGAATCTCAGATAGCTCACTTACGTGCTATACCCACATCGCAGTGGATCGATTCACTAAATTACACACTTGTATTTACTAAAAGTTTTTCATTAACTTGGCAGAAATTCGACCCCCATCAAATTAAGAGGCAAACGTAACGCTAAGATTTGAAATTATGAGCAAGATAAAATTTATTGGGTTATAAGATTGAGGGTATAGTAGGTACATAGGTAAGTCGCCCACGTCCTGTGCGTGGTTGTAAACACCTTGTGGTGATTGGACCCTCCGGCTTATGAAGATGATTGAACTTCTAAAACAGAAATTTCGAGGAATGTGATACATCATGTCGCTCACAGTTATACATATACAGTATGCGAGTATATTGATAGCTATTACGTTCTGAAAGAAAAAGCTTTTTGTTGGAAATAAGTTAAAAATAACAACTCAGCGCTACAACAATTGTTCAGTTCGAAAGTAATTGAGAAAGCTCTTGAACTGTCAGTGGAAGATACTGTCAAATTTTTCAAGGAAAGAAACTATGCTTTTGGTGAATGGTGGTGACTAGTATGTGATAATATTTATCATCCGTATCGAAAGGGCTAGCAGTAATTTGATTAAATTTCCCCCACAAACTCTGCGAAGCCTACACGCTTCAAACGCTTTAAGAAACTGGGAGACTAATGATCTCTAGCCACTACTTTCCGCTTTGCTACCGCGGCGATACTGAAAAACAATTACATTATTGAAAAGGTTACGCTCATGTATGAACCTTCTGGACCAATCAGTGACTCAGTGACCGCGGCTCTGCTTTGAGTGCTGTGGTACCCCAACTCGATTCTCGGATTTTTCGCAGCGCAGGCAACATATTTACACTGCATGGGGCACTGTGGCATTGAGCAGCAAGGGGGAGAACGGTATAGTGTTAACTGGCTCTCCCGCGAGCTACTTCTCTTGCGATCCACACTACAAGATCTTCAAAGTTCTAGACTTAAAGAAAAAAAGCCTTGTTAGTTGTATTCACTGTACGCGAGATAATAGATGATCTTTATTATAATTATCATTCTTCAAATTTTTTAATCTGTCTAGCTACTCATATGCGCTTCACACCAGTATTGAGGCTCTATTGAACTTCGCTGTGCTGTACGTACAGCATCTAGATCTGGTAGTAAATTATTTTTCTTTTTCCTTCCTTAGGTCGCCCCCCTCCTCTCCATGGCCTCATCGGTTACACGGATCATGGATTTCTGCCTCAGTTCCCTTCCCGCTCAAACATCCTCTGTCGCCGGAACGGATCAGCAGAGTCAGCTGTCAGCTCAGTGCCTTGCAAACCGCGGCAACGGAGGGTGGCAGAACACTTTCCCCTCAGTCGCGTTGCTTGTTTTCCGAGTGCTATGAGCTGCGAGTAAGATTTTCCCTATCTCTCTTAGTGTTAATTCTTCTAAATTTTACTCATGAGTACCTTATTCGGATGCAGAATAATTTAGCTGGACAATTATATAATGCAAGAAACTCAAATTGCCGCCCGATTCTATAGCAAGTCATTAAGAGAAATCACAGAACTTTCCGTCGGAACAAAGCTGCGGTTGTCGTAAAATGGTTGTATGATGCTGCATAAAAGTGATTGAAATGCCTATTTTATAAAGTTGAAAGTGAGCTAAAGTTACAGCACAGCGTTTATTGTGGCGATGAGCCGCCTGCTTTCGTTTAGAAAACGGTTTTAAGATTCGCTTTCTACCTCGATGTTGTACCTAAATAATTAATTTTGTCAAGTGTAATCGTCGTATTTCAACTAAGTTATATCTTTATGAATAATTTATTAACCGACATGCACGCAGTGACCAATAATAGCAGTTAGTGCGCTTCTTTTGATGGATTGATAATTGAATAGGAAATAACTCCTGTTGAGTGTGAAACGGATACACTGTACAAGCAAACAGTGTTTTCTGGGCATTGGAATACACAAGTGCGGGAATACGTGCCTACGTTTCACCCAGCAATACTTACATCAAGTATGTATGGCTGAAGTCCGAAGCCATGCTTGGCAGTAGCAGCGGCAGCACGACTGTAGGTAAGTCATGGTGCAGAGTGCCACAAGAAGTCTTTCGCCACGGAGCAAGTAACTCTAACCCAGTTTGAAATATCTATAAATTTGCTGCATTTCCCAGTCGGAAATTATGGTTGTGATTATAGTAAAATAAAGTGGTGTATGAGAGATTATAGTCGATCATGGATGATGAAACAATATAATATGGTACAGATGTCGACCATAACATAACGTTGTTTTTAGTTTATTTAGGTCGATATTGGTGGAGGCAATATTGGTTGTTTATGGTTTGTCAAGAAACGAAGGTCTATGGTAGTACATGGATGTTTGACGACTATAGATGGTAGATGGTTGTACAAGGATGTTTAAAGACTATATATGGTAGAGCATATGTTAGAGCATAACTATAGTAGCCTATCAACCGATTTCCGTACGTACGATCATGAGGGGAATTCCTCCCATTATATGGGGCAGAATATGTATAGATTGCCATGGATTTTAATAATATGGCTAGAATTCCCAACATTATCGACCAAAATAATATTG
>LQNS02000226.1:1411286-1435642 GCA_001587735.2 Parhyale hawaiensis
CGACAGTGTCCATCCCGTCCCGGCGAGACAGTCCTCATCCAAGCCCGACACGACAGTGCCCATCCCGTCCCGTCGAGACAGTCCTCATCCCAGCCCGACACGACAGTGCCCATCCCGTCTTATGACAGCACCATCACGCGTCTCAGTGAGACAGTACGGTACAATTTCATATCGACATGACAGCCACTATCCTATCTCGTCATTGCAGCCACCACCTATTCCCACATGACAGTCACAATCCCATCCCGACTTGACAGGCCCCTTCCCACCCTGGCATGCGCAATACCGCTGGTTGGCCGCACTTGGGCGTCGCAGGAGGCTGATTTAAAATTTTAATGGTGTGCCGGAGAGTTGAAGGTCGTCTCCGCTCAGCTGGCCAGGCTCAGAGGTCGTTACCCTGTATACGGTGTGAGAGGACAGCTTGCGTGTAGGCCTACCTCCTGCCTTTCGTTCGGCCAGTTAATGCAGGTGTTGACCATATAAGGCCCTGCAAATGAGTGTCTCATGTTATCCCTTACACTTCTATGATTTTTACTCTGTCAAATTTTACAACTATGTGGTCTTAGAAAGTACTTCTAATAGGCCATAATTCCCTCTGCCAAGGAGGTTATGTTTTTTGTCTTGTTTGTCTCTCTGTCTCTTCGTCTGTCACCAAGATTACTCAAAAAGTTAAGAACAGATCTTTACGAAATTTACAGGGATGATTAACTTTTGGAGAATATCCGTTGATCTGTGTGTTTGTTATTTGCAGATTTTTTCTTCGTACCATAACTCAAAAGGTTATTTATTATTTAAGGATTTTCATGATATTTTCATGAGTTGTTGGGTATATTACAAAGAGTAAATGACCAAATTTTTGTGATGATCTGTTTGTTCGTTCGTTTGTCGCTGTGTTTGATTTTATGCTTGTTAGCACTATAACTCAAAAAGTAATGGATGCAACTTTATGGAATTTACAGGACTTATTAATAATGCTAAAAGCATAAATGATTAAATTTTGATGATGATCGGTTGGTCCGATTGTGTGTTTGACTCACCGTATATTTGTTATAATGTTTGTTAGCAGCATTACATAAAAAGTTGTTAACGGATCTTCAAGAAAATAACAGAAACTGTTGATGCTATAGCAAGGCACAAGTTACCAGATTCTGTTGTTGTTACAAAGAAAATCATAGTTTCAAGTATCAATTTAAATTTTTCGTTACCGTTGCCTTTTTTGGCAAAGGTATGCGCTCTCAGAGTGCTCTCCAGCAATCGATTTGTTCTACACAATAGGTACTTCTAATTTGCCGTAGAAGTGATCTTTTTTTTTAATTTAAAACGTTAATAAAAATATGACAAAGCTGACTTATCCTATTAACACGTTTACTGCTGGAACTCAGCTGATGCAACGCTTAAATTCTATACAATCGTAGAATTCATTACGGTGTAATGCCAGTTGACCCAAATTACTCATTTGTCTTTTATTTATAAACAAAAGTAAAAAAAAAATGTGGGACGTTTAGACTGCATTTCAAACATGTTGATAGATCCTAGCACTTTCATAGAAAATCGAAAACGCGATGGTTCTGATAATTGAGATAAAACTCAAAACTGGTTTCAACTGCGATTGCGTTTCTAACAAACAAGTTACCTCTTTATTTTTTATTTAATTCAGCCTTTTTTACACGGATATCGATATAGTTTTTTGAATATCACACCATGCCATGATCCCTGAAAGTTAATTTATAATTTTCTGATGGTTTACTCGTTTGAATTGGGAAAGTCCAGATCGACTTTGCTTATGAAATTTCGAACCATTTTGTACTCCTGAAATTTGAAGCACATTTAGCTTTATTTAGAGATCTGGGGCACGTCTGGCCCCTGAGAGCTGAGGAAATTTTGCCTCCTAATTCAAAGAAGCGACTGAAATTTGAGGCAACTTTGGCCCCTGAAATGCGAGACAATTTAGCGCCTGAAATTTGCGATAAATTTAACATTCTGAAAATTACAGCGATTCCGTCCACTACAGAAAAATTTCACCGTGGACTGGACTTTGAAACAGCTAGTATCAGTGTAGTGCTAATTTTTTGACCGAGCAATTGCCTTGGAAATCGTATCAAATTAAATACTGAAAATTTAGAGTGGCCGGGTAATACCGTAGTCTATAAAATCTTAAGAATAATTTCGTTATTGAAAAGTTTATCCCTCGAGTGAACTTTGAAACTGACAGTGTTCTTTTTTTTAGTGCTACTGGTATCATGAAGATATTCCTGCACGATGAATATCTACATGCTTAGGTTTTTACTTTTTAATGTAAACCTTCTACAAAAAATGATCCTCAAAATATTAAACTTGAGTTACCATTTTTCCCAAATTTTAGATCCGTTTCTATTAGTAGCTTGCACCCTTATAAAATGACGGCAGAAAATAATGCCTTATCATTCGCTCTTCTTCGGGATTTTACTCGGAAGAATGTACTTCTTCTTTCATTACCGCCTTAACGCGGGAAAAGAGTGAAATTCAGCATTCACACTACCACTAAGATTAACTTCAATCGTAGTCTATGCTCGCATTTTAGAGTTGGCTACTAATAGCCCTCTATGTCGTCAAGCATATGATAGGTAATACTGAAAAAAGGGGAGGGGGCGGAGAGGCCATTCAAGCAGCCAACAAACTGTGTATATTATTATATAGTACCAAGCGTATTCATTGGGACTTGCCTGTCGGTATCATTATGCCCGTCATTAAAAAATTCTCGATGTTATTAAACTGATCGTATCTAGTCATCATTACGAAATACATGTGCTGGCCTATGATGTATGATTGTACGTGTTCATCCTACGGACTTCATCGTCATTATTAAACATTCATTTAAAGCATGTCTTATAATATCCGTGTATGGACTGCATCAAAGTCTGTATTTTTTTGGTTACAGTAGTTGAGGAGAGGTTAGGATAGGTTCGGCCTAGCTAGAATATATGTAGATGCGTTTTCTAACATATAACCACTCTTATTGTGCCTAAATGTCAGTTAGGTCCTGTACGGTAACTACAAGACCCCGTTTGCATTACGTAATTTGTTGTTATGTATACCGGTCCGTATTGCTTGTTTTGTCGTCAGTGCATGGCATGCTGGACATCCCGTCCTCATATGTCTCGAGTGCTGCACGTTTGCGGAGACTTCAATGCGTGTTGAATAATAATCTTCTGCTTCCATTCAATTATTAGACATTTTAAGAGCGAGCTCGATTCGTCCATGGACTTTGATTGAGATAATATAATTTGATTGTGTTGATCTTGTGTGGAGTCCTTAATTTTATGTGTTCGATTCCCTACTATGGATCGGGTTTTAACCGTTAATCATTTACCAGTTGTGTGAATGCTATCCTGCTCTGCACATTGAACTGTCTATCTTCTCTATCGGCTTGCAAATAACACCTGAAACGCAGTCCATAGTGGCAAGTCCAAAACTGAAGAGTAAAATTCTGGACAAATGAAAGGTAATCGAATGAAATTTTAATGAAATTTCCTCGCTTGACGAGGGCGAAGCGGAGATATAGTTATTAATTGTGCAGAACAAATTTGGAAAGTGTTGCAACCCCTTGACTGCCGTACATATGGATATAAGTATGTAGCTATGTCTGCCTTTATGAATGTATTCAAACACAATATATACTAAAAACTTCGGCCCATTAAGTGTTTTTTCTTATAGTTTCATGTACCCATACTGTACGTATATAGGTATATAGTTTATAAATCTTCACGATTACCCTTCCAGTTACTGCTACTTTTGACAGTGAAGACGCGAGTTGCCGAACCAAGATGGTGCAGCCGCTGAAGACAGTAGGCTGGTTCATTTCTTCAGAGCAACGCTTCGGCTGTCGAATTTTCGCTGCTATTAATGACATTTTGTTCGCTTCTGCCTCCTCTAATTCGCCTTGAGCTGTGTCATGGGCAGTGGCCGACCTGCAGCACGGCTCTTCTTTCTCCTTCTCTTCGGGTTGCAGGTGATCGTATATGGGTAGTAGGGCATGCAGGCGCCGGTACATAAGAAATAAAGGGAAAAAGTGTGTATCCGCATACATGTGGGGGTTGAGGGGTTCGCTCGTGCCCCTCCCCCCTAGTAATGTGCACACCAGCCTGCAGCCAGCAAACTGTGTATTGAATATAATACTGTTAAAACTGTTTGTATGTACATTAAACCTAGGAGAAGTAACCTGCCCTGCGATAAAGTTACTCGACTTAATGGTGTCGATCTCACTTATGTAGACAGCTTCTCCTACCTGGGTCATAAAATTACTAAAGATTTTCGTGATAACCAGGATATAGAGAAAGAAACGCGAAAGCTCCACGCAGTGGGCAGCATGCTAATCAGAAAGTTTGGTCACTGCTCGGATGACGTTAAATGCCAGCTCTTTTGAAGCTTCTGCTATCCCTTGTACTGTAACTCGCTTGGCTCTAACTTTAAGCAGAAATCGTTTGGACGCCTACGTGTTGCCTATAATGACATATTTCGGCGCCTGATGAATGTGCTGAGGTCTACTAGTGCAAGTATGATATTTGCTCAAAAGTATACAGATTGTCTCAGAGTCAGATCAAGAAAATGCGCGCTGAGTCTCCAGCTCAGGATAGAAAAATCTGATAACGCCTTACTCAAGGTGATCCGTAANTAACATGTATAGCCGATGGCAGCGCATACTATTTCCGAGCAGGGGCCAAACAATGGGCCGCAATGCAGTGTAGTTAGTAATGATAGTATTACCTGGTCTTAGTATCTAATGTAACTTTAGATTAAGCTGTCTCCTGTGTACCATTCCATATGTGTACCTAATAAAGCATATTATTATTATTATACGATAATAGTTCAACTGTTTATTTGTTTTAAAAATACATTTATGAGAAGATATTTCTTCAAAATTTGTCTAAAACGTGTATGAATTGCGTGGTAATTGTGCAATATTATTATTTAGAAGTCTGGTATTCAAAACAGAAAAAAAAATTCATAGTCTGTAAATTAATTGAACCACAATGGTAATATTAAGAACTAGAAAACAAAAATTTAACGCGAAAAGGATACTAAAACGAACAATGTTGATTTAACCAAACTAATACTAACAAAGAACAAATGTTATAGAGACATTTTTTAAACTTCAACTAAACACAGGTTATTTTTTAATGCAAAGGGTGTTATATCGTATGACGTCAATAACGCGTTCATTCACAGCATCCGTCAATATTTAAATTGTTGTAGCATCCACATATCTCGAAGCAATTTGAATGGCATTACGCAATTTCCATTTCAAAATTAATTGCTTACCAACATCATAGATCTTCTCCTTGATGATGACCCACAAATTTTCAGTTGGCTTCAAATCTGGAGAATTTGGAGGTCACAACATTAACCTTTCATTCATGAATTCCATAAAAAGACAGATACTCCTTTGTTGCTTTTGCGGAATAAGCAGGGGCAGTGTATCCCGTACGTACGTATATTAACTCAAACTTTTTTACGAAGAGGTTGCGTGTAGTTTTTGACTCATTGCGAAGGCTTGCAGTTTCAAAAATTGTTTAACTGGTGATTTCGGGACAGTTCATCACCTGGCGCTTAACTTTCCTTACATCTCGTAAGGTCATGACTTTCAGTTTCCCCTTATGACCTTTGCATTCGCTTGGAGGGATCATTTAAGAATCGTTGGACTGTCGTAACATGTGGACCTAATATTCTTATACAGTGGCAGTACATGAAGGTCCTTTTGCAGTTTCATTCGCAATAAATATCTTTGCAGCATCCGTAACACTTGTAGCACGTCCCATAATAAAATGTACTTAATTAGACTAATATTGTGGCTCACCGTCAGTTGTAAAAAGCAGGGACAAACAAATAGTATAGCCAGAAGTTTACAATGAAAGATAAACAAATGTTGCCAAACCGTCTATGCAGCGCGTTGCACACTTCATTCGCGTATGAAAGATGTCTTTTCCTCTAACAATAAGTCAAAAATGAAATAATTCCTTGGGTCTATAATTGTGGGTCGCAGTGTAGTTGCAGTTGGATTAAGCAATTCTCAGATGATGGCGTCTTTATAAGATTAAGCAATTGTGAGGTGGCGTAGAGGAAGCTCGCATACACGAGACCATATGGCGGCTGTGGCTGCAGCTGACTCCCTTTGCGACCTCATTTGGTGAGCTTGATGACGCTGCCCTTTATTTCCCATTGAGCTGTTACCGGTCGAAAGCAGTGCATTGTTTTGTGTTTATCAGAGACAAATTGCGCGTTTCTTTAAAAGTGCACCTTGAACATACACTTAAAATCGAGAAACGTTTTGCTTTCAGGATTCTGCCCTTTAATTTAGCATTGAGTCGTTACTGCTTGAAAACTGTGCATTGTTTTGTGCGCCGGTGACTGTGAGTATCAAATTACATATCTGTTTTGATTATTAAGTGTCGACTGTCACTAATTGGCATCATAGCGGCTGTTTCTATTTCTTTCTTCTCTTCATTGTTGTAGCGGTGGATGGAGGCACTAGGGGTGCCCTGCTTCGTGTGAGTGAATAGCTCAATTCTAAACATTGAGAATTCCTTAATTAATGTCTTCCATTACAAAACCTAATAGGTAGCAAACACATTTGAATCTGCACTGCGTGTCCCGCTGTGTTGCATTTTTTTTTGTGTTACGGAATATTTTCAGCTTAAGATACAGTGTTGAAATTAAGCTTCGACTTAAAGTAATAGTGTTCCTATATGAAATTTTACATAATTTTCCACACGGATGATGCAATTCCTACAAATTTATATCAATTAATGTGTCATGCTTTGTTTTCTAATGTTTTGACGCGTCATTGTAAGGGCTGAAAATACCAATATATAGGTCAGTAAAACTCTATATGTTCCTTGCGAGAACAGGTGCCATACCTCAATGTTTGAGAAAACTTAAAGGAAAACAATTTAAGGAAAATTCATAACAGCGAGAAGTGGCGATTTTTCAATATACTGTAATTTTTATGCTTGTGTATCACATCAAATGGTGTTTTCTCCGCTGTATCTGTTAATCGACTAATCTGAGCAGCTGTTATGGACACAGAAACACTTTTGATGTTTTCCTACTGGGTCTCCTTTGCTGTATGGTTTTAAGATGGACTAGAGCTCTTCAATCGAGTTTTGGTCGCGTCAAGCAGGAGACCAAGTCACGAGATGTCCTTTTTTGGATTCAGGAGTGAAATGGTAGCCTTGGCGGAACGCGTTGTAGCAGTGTCATGCATAAATATCATCTGACATCTGCGTGCTAGTGGTGGGCCATCTAACCACGGTGACAAGTGTGCGTCCAAAACCCGGGTGTAGGGTTGGCACCTTCTGGCGCTCGTTACCAACGATCCTTTCCCTCATCACCACGCCACCTTGCTGACGCCGTAAGCGACTGGGACACGACGCTCTATATGGAGTGTCCACGCTCTGGCCCATGCCATCCAACCCAGCTCGGGCCTCATCCGTCGTAAAAAAAAAAAACTGCGAAAGTTTGTCTTCATATGATATATCGCCTAGGCGATGGGTCTGGCAATGGGATTCATCCTGTTTCCCACCTGTTTGGGAACACTTCACCGGGCATTTCTGGATGTAGTTCTAAGTCCGGCACATACAAATATTTTAACAATGGTCGCACTAAGATGGATCTTGACATGCCGACGTCATTTTCGCATGCCCCCTCGTTTGTATTTCTTCCCTTCCTTCCCCATTGTCTTTCCTATTGTTCGCGACGGGGTTGTTCACTTACGACCTTAATATTTGTGCCTTCTGCCTCATTTCTCTTGCTATATCCACTACAGGGACACCAATTGTAAGGCTGAGGCTATCTGCACCTTTTCCCCAGCTATCAAACGTTGTTTTATTGGAGTATTGTCATGTCTACAATAAAGCGTAACACATTATATACCTTGTAACCTCGGCTTAAAACATTAATTGATACAACTATTTAAGTTTTTCAAACTGCATCAGTCATCTTGAAGTTTTACAAGAACAGTATACCCTTAGCAAGAACCTTCTCTGTATGGAAACTCACTTCGATGCTGTTTTAAATGCTGGAAATATTTTGAAAAAATAAACTTGTACTAAAACGTGACTCTCAATTCATGACCACAGCCCCTCCCCCCCCCCCAACCGCTACCAAAATTAAGGTCAATGCCGCGCTCCCCCTCACCAGTGTAGGCTCTGAGTGCCAGAAATGCTGACGCTGCATTGACGAGTGCCAAGACATTCCATCCTGGCTTGTGAACAAAACGTCGTGCAACGTGACAGCAAACGAGACAGCACCCGTGAATGAGTGGCAGGAGCTGTTTCTTTCCTTCACGGGTCGATCGAAAGCAGTACAGCGCATTGTGTTGAACTCAGAGCGGTAAAATGAGCCTATCTTTTACTTCTTTGTGGCACAATGGCAAGAGCGCTTCAGTGTCATACTGTGCCATATTGCACTGTTTGTAGCTCTCTCGAGCTTTCTAGCCATTGTTTAATAATGCGGTATAAAAATCAGTAGCTTTCTTCTAGTTTCTGAATACCAATTCAAAATTTAGTATATTCTTTCACATCTTGGTAACAACAATAATCCTGATTTTCAATGTACCGTCACTTTTGTTCTTGTTCATATGTTTGCACAGTTTAGTCCTGGAAGATGAGCTAGAACACGAAGGTGTTTTAGCGAGAATTTTCTGCACATTCCAAGTAGTTTCTCTAGCGTGACGCTCGTTAAATTTACTCAGCAGCATCCTGGTCGTTACCTCTTATTTTCCTTCTGTTACCAAGTGACTAGCTGGGCCTCCACTCCAGTCCGCTTTATTTTCAGCTCAAATTGTTTTCCTATTTTAACTTAACGGCCACGTGCTCCACAACGAGTCTATCTGCTTATAGGTCCAGTCCTCTTTTCCCTTCATCCTCATAAGCATGAAAGTTCTTTACATTTCAACATTACCAACTGGGCTTTTGCTTCGTACGGTATTATTTATTTGTAATGTAAGGTCGTCCTGCAGGTTACCTATGTATAGAAGCGCCGGTAGTCGCTTAAGCTAATATGGCTTCCAGTGCTGGCGATTTTTTTTAGCTAAAACAAGCATGGCGTCTTCTGCAAGCCATTCTTTTTATTTCGGTTTGCGCGTCCTTCAAGTCACCTTAGGCTGCACGCTAGCCCTCCCTGGCACGCAAACAAGCATGGCATCAAGTTCCGATGCTTACTTCCTGTTCGTGTATAGTTGGATTTTCGTGCCTTTCAAGTCACCTCAGGAACCAGTTAACTCTTCCCCCTCACTCAAGCAAACACGGTGTCCCATTGTACGGGTCTTCTCCCAGTTCAAAACAGTCATGGAGTCTTGTCCCGACGACCATTTTATTTCGGAGTTCATGCCTTTCTCGCCGTGCCCCGTTGCTTTGGCCGGCAGTATCGGCCCCGTTACGTTACGGGCGACAGCAGCAGCAGCAGCCTGGGACGCCAATATTTGGCGCTACTTAAATACGTCGTTCGTTGGGCGCTCTTGAAAGTGAGGACAAAAGGAGACTTTCTCCTTCGTCGCAACTGGGAAGCTGCGGCGACCCCGGCTCTCTTCAGCTGATCTCCCGTACTGCATGCGGGAGTAAACTGCGCTTGATTGTGGCGGTGTTTGTAGACCTTTTTTTCCTTTGGCCTTCTGAAGGGTAGCCTATTTCCCAGACAGCCATTTTGGCGCTGCCGCTTGGACGTCATGAAACAATACTGTATGTTGTGCAACCATCCGCGGTCCCTTCAGGTGTAAGCGGCTACTATTAACGAAGGAAACTCGATCCAAAATTGTTGCTCTAGCTCCCGTGATTGATGTTCTACGCAAGTTAAAGCCAGCTGGAGCAAATTATCTTGATGATAAGGGCGCATCCAGCATGTTTTATCTTGGTTCTTTTCACTGATGGTATCAACGTCGTTTCTTTACGGCCTTTGCTTGCACTTACAAGGCAAATTTAATATAGCAATATGCGTTCTCTTCGCTTGCTGTTTAAATCTGGGGTCTTGAACCAGTGAGGCGAGACCTCGTGACGGGGCGGTAGGAGGGAGAGGGAGCTGGGGTTGCGCGGCCGTGGTAGAAGGAACTTGAGGGTAATCAATGGATATTAATTTAAATTCATCAGCTCTTTGTTTTCACTTTGCCTTACAATGTATGTATCTTATAGAGATAAGTCATACCAATCGTAGTTTACGCGGTTGCGTTTGCAGTAACGCTGGGGACCTCCGGTTTCAGTGCTCTAGTACACTGATAAAAGCTCGGCTTTCTTAAACGTGCTCTGAACTCCTAAGCACATGGTAAGTGTATCCGTGCTCCGCCAACACGCCAAGGCTTGTAGGTATATCCTAAGTGAATACGATATATAGGCAGTGCACTCTCACTGCTTTCTCACGTGACCAATTCAAAGCCGCGAGTTGTGTCACAGTTACAGGAGTCGGCTTTTCATCGATGGGGAACCTGCCCTAGCGCTGTTGGCTGTGACGTCACTTACGCCTGTGATTACGTCACGTGAGAACGCGCTGTGTGTTATTTTCACCCTGGATATTAGCGTCTGTGTGGTGAGGCTTGCTGGTCCAGGGGGTAACCGTGTAGCACACACACTTTACATTTCTCAGTGCAGCTTAAATGTAGCGCCAGCTAGTGTCGAATTCCATCTTATTCGTAATCAAAATATATATATATATCAAAATATATATTACATAATTAAAAGTTTGGTGTGTTATATGATACTACTACGCTATTCTGGACTATACTATATTAGCCCTAAGGGGTATATTCTGGCGGGCCCTATCCCTGCCACAATATATTTGGGCATCACGCACCCAAAGGTCCCGAGTGCCTTTTCCGCAGGAGATGTTGCAGCTTGCCGCAGTTCCTGCTGACGTGGTTAGTTTTGTAAAGTTTACTAGGTTCTCTGCTTTTCCCTTTCTCTTCCGTGAGGTGGGTTGTCCATCGACATAGCCGACCTCGTACGCGGGACGCCGCTAGTCTCTCCCGTGTGGAAGGCCACATAAGGAGCCGCCCATTCGAGTGTCTTTTATTATGCAGCGCACTGAGCCAAATTGACTTCTTCCAGCAGGAATGCCGAGATAAAGTATTCCTACATGATGACGTAATAATAAAAAATGAAATTCGCTGTTGAATCGTCTGAGTTGCGGCTACGGTGGTAAAACTGAAATATAACTAACGAAGTATACTATAGTATGCTGCATTACATTATGTTACATATTCTTTTACTTAGTGTACCCTCATAGTTTCTCACTCAGCCTCCAGTGGAACTTATCGTGAGGAAACACGCCCTCTGTTTTTCTAATGAGCCATATTACGATTTGTTCGTTTGATCATCTGACATATTAGTCGATCTGCCATTACCTCTGTGGTTGTTCCCGTTCATTAGCAATTGTTTTCAGTCCCTTTCACATTGAAAGTGCGTTTGCAAATGTTTGTTTTGCTTCGGTCCAGGAACTTGCGTGTCCGGCGCACAGGAAATTCTTCGTTGCTGTGAAAGTTCCGCACCGTGACGTCAGGCCCATGCTGTATGTGGGCCGCGTTACGGTGTGTCCGTAAACTTAGGGTGGGGTGTGAGCGTTACGGTGTGTCCGTAAACTTAGAGTGGGGTGTGAGCGTTACGGTGTGTCCGTAAAGTGAGGGTGGGGTGTGAGCGTTACGGTGTGTCCGTAAACTTAGGGTGGGGTGTGAGCGTTACGGTGTGTCCGTAAAATTAGGGTGGGGTGTGAGCGTTACGGTGTGTCCGTAAACTTAGGGTGGGGTGTGAGCGTTACGGTGTGTCCGTAAACTTAGGGTGGGGTGTGAGCGTTACGGTGTGTCCGTAAACTTAGGGTGGGGTGTGAGCGTTACGGTGTGTCCGTAAAATTAGGGTGGGGTGTGAGCGTTACGGTGTGTCCGTAAAATTAGGGTGGGGTGTGAGCGTTACGGTGTGTCCGTAAAATTAGGGTGGGGTGTGAGCGTTACGGTGTCCGTTAAGTCATAAAAAAGTTATGGAAATGGTAGACCTGACAAAAATATGAGCTAAAGGTATACAACGGACCTTCTTTAATTAGTGATCCTACAACTGCGTGGCACTCGCAGCCCCTGAATGTAAAGGGAACTGTACTCACGGCCTCGATGTCGTGGGTTCGCTCTCTTGACGGGAAGGTGTCTTGCTGTGTACTCGGGCTTGCAGCGTCAGCGTTTCTGATATTCAATGACCACTGCTAGCGCACAGCCCAAGCTACCAATACAGATATCGGGGGTCGCAGTTGTCACAATGTACTTTCTGCCGTTATACGACATAGCTCAGATTTTGTGTGGTTGGCTGCAGCCGTGCATTTCTGTGTAGCCACTCGCGCGTTTATCTACACCAGGACACAGGTTCTGCGAATGTCCCAGTTGAAGTGTAACGTCAAAAAAGTTGACTTTACGTTTACTGCGATATAGAACATTAATATCTCGCGCCGCGTGCTAGCCACCAAACAAAACCAGCATATTTCTTTAGAACTAGAACGCCTCGTGGCGTAAGACCATCACCTGCTGTGGGAGCCAATTTCATCGCTGTCATTTTGATGGCCACCAATTCTAGTTTATTGGTGGGGATCACATCGAGGACAGCTCACCAGACTCCCTGCAAAAAATCATGAACATAGCTCAACTCCTTCTACTTGTTTTTGGGGGGAGAGCAGATTTCATCGCCGTCATTTTTTATGGCCAGCTAATCCTATTTTTATTGGCATGGGTCACATCGAGGATGGCTCACCAGACTCCCTGCAGAAAATTATGAACATTGCTCAACTCCTTCGACCACTTATTGGGTGGACAGACAAACAAACAAATACATAGCCTAATACTGTACAAACGTAAATCTTCAGCAAAAAAAAATTATCACCACTCTTGGCTTCGCTCGCGGGAGGAAATGACTTGAAAATTGCATAATTATTATCAAGAAACACAAATTAGAAACTGTGGAAGACTGCCATAGAATCTTAAGACGCCAAAAGGGACCTACACTAATCACAATTCATTTGGCGTAGCCTGTATTGCTCACTTAACACTGTGATATCTTAGCTCATTTTCGCAAAAAATGTTACAGTTTTTGCTCGCATTACCACACGACGCTCAACAGCTGGCGAGTAAAGGGAAGCATTGCGCGCTGATTGTTTCCGGTGCAGCATTTCTCCACTTACATCTCCGTTAGTTACCTCGATGTGGCGCCATTGTGCTACGGTGTTGGTTCCCGATCTTCTCTATGCCTAACACTTATAGAAAACCACTTATAGGTTCTCACGCCTTACGCAAAATTAAGAACTCATGTTAAGATGAAGAATGAGAGAATACTAAACTTGTGAAACACATTTAGTAGGTTAGGAATGGATTGCATAATCTAAGATTTTGCACCCTGAATAAGAGTAGTTCAGTTTTCTACGCACCCCCAGTGAAAACGACTTGAAACACGCGGACCCTCTGTCATAAAAATGGCATTAACTTCGTAAATTATGCACCGAATGACCACAGTATATTTCTGTAGATAGTTACCTATAACGTCAAGCGCAATGTCATCTACTGTAGTTAATATACTACAGTCGAAACTTAGCACCATGCACCAAAAAATATAATTACTCACGTGACTCACTGCCAATCTTAACACATTGAATTTTCACGTATATAACTGTGATGAATCTATTTCAGACTCTGCTCAAATGGCAGTGTTTACATGGAACTAAAGTAATCTGTTGCTGCAATCATCGTTATTCATAGAAAATCTTACGTTTTCTCTAGTGAACGAAATGATATTAAAGGGAAACTATATCATAATTAAACTTTCTAAATTAAAAAAAAAGATGTGGCAGTTCTACAAAACACATAGATTTCTGTTTATAACTTTAAAAAAGTAAATCTGTATCATCACTGCGATAACAGCAATATACATAGTATTGTCAATAGAAGCTTCAAACGTGATGAAACAATAGGGGATCCGTGTGTGGACCAGCAAGAGTTCCGTAGGTTCATGTGCGCCTCCAATGGGGAAACACTGACTATAAAGTCATCCAGCACCGCCCCTTCCGATTGGAACTCCTGTGCGCGCTGTTCCCCAAATGTATAGCTAGTGACGATCTGTGGTCGATTGCAGCCGTACCTACACTTCTTTCGGGCCAGTTGGCTTACATCTGCAGCACGAACTAGTGCGTGTTTGTTTTCCAGTAGAGGGTGAGTTAAAGCTGACTCTACCTGTGCTCGTGTTGCGGCCC
The DNA here is from genome assembly GCA_001587735.2 of Parhyale hawaiensis. NCBI lineage: Eukaryota > Metazoa > Arthropoda > Malacostraca > Amphipoda > Hyalidae > Parhyale > Parhyale hawaiensis. Next base: position 1,425,522 of record LQNS02000226.1, read on the forward strand.
TCGCATCTGCACTTCGCTGTGCCGGCCTTCTTTAGTGACGTCACTCTGTCGTGAATAGACTCAGCAGTGACTAGCGAGGCGTTGTTTGGTACAACGTATCTGAAAAAGACTTAACTCGGTGATTACAAGCAGAATTACTGTATTTAACCGTCAGAAATTATGAAAAATTTTTGTTGGCATCTCTTCAGTAGTGATGGGGCGAATAGTCGCATCTGCAACCGCGGAATATCCGCATTCGCGAATGCTAAGATGGTAACATCCGCAATCGCATCCGCGGATGTCAGAACTGCAAAATCCGCAGCAAAGGAGGCACGGATGTGCAGGTTTATCACTGTACATTAAGCTCATCCATAGTGCTGAAAACTGCAAATTCTCATTTGGATTGAAATGTGTGCAAGTGCTGTCCCTGTCAACAAAGCACCATCTAAGTTTTCTTCCTCCAAGTGTTGTATAAACTGCAGTCGTGAGAGGGTGTGTGTGTGTGTTTGTGGTGGGGCGAATATTCGCATCCGAAGAATATCCGCACCTTTTTTGACATCCGCATATGTCAAGATGACAACATCCGCAATTGCATCCGCATTCGCGGATGTCCAAACAATGACATCGGACTCATCACTTCTCTTCAGTGTTCATGCTCAAGGCCATGATTCTGCTAAGAGAAGAGGGTATAGGCTATAGCTGCAACCCACGCCCCTCCTTCTNCCCCCCCCCATTTTCATGGGAATGTTGTAAAACACTGTTGTCTCCCTTCGGAGCAGCTTACAAGCGTAGATGCATACTGTATTTAATGAAGTAAAAAAAAACGTAATCATTTTAAGAGGAATGCCGGTATATGATGTGCGAATTTCTTAATGGAGCTTTTAAAAGGACAAATTTTTAATTTATGCGCCGTTTCATGAATCGTAGAACTTGATATGAGGAGTGCAGGGAAGCTGCAGAATATTCGCGGTTTACTGCTCATTTCGCAAATTTTCATTGCCTACGTGTTGACTCGGCAGTGTTTCGGTTAATTTCCTTGCTACTCCCAGCACTCAGTATCTAAATCTTCTGTTGTGTTCTTATCACCACCACTGTGTGCCAGAGGTGGTGCCGAGGGAGCTCGGGCCGCACAGGCGTCAAACTCGCCATGCGCAGTGTACTTTTGCGACTACCGCACTCGGTGTATGTGCGGGCGGCGTTCAAGCTCGATGCTGTGCTGCTCACTGTATCGAAGATTAGGTTAGGTAAGGTTAGGTTAAGTTATGTTAAGTAAGGTTAGGTTAGGCTAGGTTAGGTAGTGCTTATAGTAGTGCTTCTGATGGTTGTGACGCGGCAAGAAAACTTACTTGAACGCACGCACAGTGATGAACGAACACAGAATGGCGAGTTTGACGCCAGTGCATTCGGCACCCTGCTCCAATAATAAACCAAGCTCCCCTCCCAATATTGCTACCAAGTAACCAATATACATGTATCCCATAGCAACGTCAGCCCCTTCGCATTTTGCTCCAGCCTCTCTACCCTCTGCCCCCATGCAATGCCAATTCCTGGCACCGCCGCTGTTGTGTGCCCAGCAAAAGATTTACGATATCCGATGTCACACTACAGGCTTTCGTCTCTCGTACGCAGTACAATGTCTTCAAACGCTTTATTGTGCTCGAACAATCGAAACTGTGAGTCTACAAGAGGAATTGCCTCTGTGTTAGCCGTGATGTCAGCTGACTGTTAGCATGTGTCACTATATATTGATGTCCACCCAGCTAACAATTTTGCGTTGCTTTTACGTAGATAGCACGTCGTATTTTGGTGGCTCAACGTGCTAAGCATGTCGATCTGTGGACTCCATATAACGTTGTTAGCACGTTGTGCCCAGGACGTTGTGAGACAAGGTGCTGACAACGTAATGACAACATTCATTGCTACCTGACATTGTCAGTTGAGCTCCAGATAACGTTGGGAGCACGTCATACCACAATGTGCTTGGCACGTTCTTAGCACGTCACATCATAACGTGCTAGGGACGTATTTAGCACTTTGTATCACAACGTACTAAGGAAACGCCCGACACAAGGTGCTAAAGCCGTGCCCAGCACATAACACGTTGTGATACGACGTGCTAACACCGTTATCTGGAGTCCACAAATCAACGTGCATAGCACGTTGAACCACAACTCACTCCGTTGATACTACGTCGCGAGTTAGCGGGGCAAGATATCTCTTTAAATATGGAGTGTGTAATAGCTATACACTTCCTGTTGTTCACAAACAGCAACAATACATTCGGACGTGTCGGAAAACTATAGTGTGGACCCGCCTTAAGATATCAGCCTTCACATCAGCTGGTGGCTCTGCGAGTGGCACGAGGAAAGTGCTGGACATCTCCCCAAGTTTGGAATGACTTGGCACTCAGAATGTTGCTCACTCATCTGCTGTTTACACGGATGCAGCAACGCATACGGACGCCTAATACTGCGCACAGAGACCTAGAGACTGTTGTGAGAATCCGTCTTTAAACATACTAGCAGTGCTTCAGTATGACGGGCATTTTGCCCCTTGTCCGGCTGGACAAACATTCTGACGTCATCTGGGTCCTTAGATATACGAGTGGCTGTGGCGAAAGTGTGCAGCTTTGAGGGCCTTCCTTTGGAAAAAACACGCCAGTCATCAATCTTTTGACCAGCTCATCCTGATCATCGTGAGCATAAAACTTATTCCTTTCTCCTCTGATATTTCCACGCACCGTTATTTGAAGATTGCAATTACTCAGTAAGTTGTTTGTTACTTTGATAGTATTTACACTTTACAGTGAATCCAGTCCTTCCACAGGAAATGCGAAACCCCTAATTCTTATTTCATCGGTTTCAATGGTTGTTGGACTTGGTACTGAACCTCAGTATCAGATTTTTCATACGGGCTTTCACCAAACACTATACGTCGTATTTAGTTCATTGGTAGATAGTTTACTGCTGAACACACGTTTTATGTGTGTATCTAGACTCACCAAACCCGTGGTTTGACTCACTAAATCCATGACATTCAATTGGAACCACTTGCAGAATCATTTATTTGCCCACCGCACTCTTTTGGCAGTAGTATCGTCTTTGCCGGATGCTTTCTACATAGACAGCTCTTGACCCCAAATCTCACAGCTGCTGTATACTTAGATAACTCTTGCCCCAGATCTGGCCTTTCCAGCCCACATACTTAGCCAGCTCATGACCACAAATCTCACATTATCACCAACGGCCTCACTTGTATGTGTGTGTGTGCAGCTCCGTAGTAGCGAGGGCGCTACAAGCACCACTATACGTACATGAGAGGTTGTGTCACGGTAGTGAGGGTGTCGCAAGTGCGGCAATAAGCGGACTTACGGCCACCGTCCGTAACTTACGACACCCCTACGTACGTCGCCGCTCCTCTCTCTTCCCTCTCGCTTCTCGTAAACGCACAGGATGTGTGCGAAATTAACTTGCTTGCATACTGCTTGCAACACTTTGCTGTGTATAATTTCACGTTTTTCACAAGTCTCAAGTTTATTTTGAGTAGTGTACCTAACGAGTTTTATTGTTGTGCTCTGAACGGTAATACACGGATTAGAAATTGTTTGGATATTACTTCGTAACCATTACCATTCTTGAGATCTTCTTGAATTCATGATTTTAATTTCATGAGTATCTGTTTTTTTCCACCGCGTTGACTTGACGGTTACTAAAGATGATATGTTTCAGTTTACAACTATATCCTTGTAGTAAACTCAGAATAATATTCTAGAACAACGTATAATGTTCTTCAACGGCATTAGTAAGTACAAAACATATAGAAAGCCAACGAAATCACTGTTCTTACTATTGGTGTTTTGGTTTTGTAATTAACACTAAAACTGCAATGAATAGAGGCAAACACGGTAAATTTAAAATATTTTGTTACTATTTCGTAGAATTGTTTTGAGAACTGTTATTGTGTTTCACTCGGGGATATTCTCACTACTTGTAATACTATTTTTTGTTATCATAGTGAATACTTTAATTATCATGAAAAACCGGAGCAGGCATAATTTCGAGTGAAATTCTGTAGGTATGCGTAAATGTGTATCTATATGCGTTGTAAACAAAAAATAATAATAACTAGCGGGACCCGTGGAAGTTCCACGGTTGAATAAAGTCTATGCCTTCTAAAATAAACGAGATCACGCCACGCGCTCGTTACGGTATTGCAATTTACCCGAGTTTAACCTAATGCAGCTCTTCTAACGTAACATACCCCATCTAATTAACGCCCGTCACTTAACCCTGACGGACTCTTTCCAACTCATTAAAGTCTGTCTACCCTAACATAATCGTATTGTCTACGCTGAAGTAACCCGTGGGTGACCCGTGAGAATTCCACGATTAGTTAACGTTCTCACTTTGTAAAATGTAGCAATCCTAAGCTAGGCTATTATAACTCATTTTAGCTTAACCTAGCGCAACTCTTCTAACCTAACCTATTCCGTAAATAACGCCAGTCAGAGGGCCCCGCCGTAAAAAATTACGGCAGTAAATTTGTGATTAAACTTTATATTGTTCCGGTTCCTAGTATGGGTTTTGCTGTAAAATGGACCTCATCCCTACATGAGTGATCTTACATTAATGAAACGCAAGTTGTACAGCCATGAGTTTTACGAGAACAAAATATCCCCCCTGCAAGTTAACAGGCAAATATCAGCTTAGATTTGGGCAAATGTTGAGCAGCACTAAAAAAATATAGTTCGGTCAAAAAAATTCCCTGGAAATGCTCAGGGTTTACCATAACTGGATACCAACTCCAGCTTTGAAAAATTTGGCTGCAATGTAAATTCAATATAAAAGAGCGTCAGTTCACTGTGAAGTTTCAGCTGCATCTGAAGCCTGCTGCAGACGATATTCTTATGTCCTGTGTTTTCTCTTCACCGCGTTCGAATGCGTTGCTGTGTCTGAGTAAACAGCAACAAAGAACACCTCTTTCTCAGACGACATTCGCTAAAAATTTGAAAAGACACAAGACACTACACTAGTGGCACGGGCTAAGCCAGAGAATACGACGGTACACATTTTATCGAAACTTTCTGTAGACACGCAGTCGTGTTTGCAAGACAGCACGAAATATTCGAATGCGGTGAAGTGAAAACACAGGGCCAAAGACTATCGTCTGCAGCGGGTTTGAGGGATTCAGCTAATGAAAGCATTAGTAAAATGGGTTACGCACGAAAGGAACGAAAACTCCAATCAAGAGTGAGTTTCTCGAACTGGTAAGAAGAAATTCATCTAAGAATATACGACATAGCTTATGCCCGACAGCATCAAAAACTCTATCAAAGATATTGCCTTAGACGAATGCCGTCTAACGAAAAATGGAAACGTTTCTCCGTACCCATCCGCTGACGCTGCTTTGGATGCAGCTGAAACCTGTTCAAATTCCACAGAACAGAAGCATTGTTCTTCAGTGATATCTCAGACCCGTATCATCCAAATTGCCCCTATCTTATACTGAAGGTACCTGTGCAAATTCAACAGAAAAGGAAAATCATGCATACAAAGGTTGGAAAATGTCCCAAGTCAGGCAGTGAATCTTCTACCTAAAGGAGCCCATTCACTACGCATGCCGCCAACTCCAACTCAAGCACATGCAAGGTTGGAAGTGCGACTTGTGTAATCGTGCTTCCCCACACTCTGCCCAAGCCCGGTCTCTCAGTTCTGCTTCAAAAAATAGTCAGTCGGCAGCACCAAAGAGGTTGAATAGATATTAAACCTCTTTGCGCACTACAAGCTGTAAGCCTCGCCCACGGGATATCAGGAAGATTTGATAAGCTCCAACTCCAACTCATGCCTAGAAATTTGGCTTGAGTTGGAGCATGAGCGTAGCCACACAATACGCAAATTGGCATAAGTTGGGATTTGCGCACCGAGTTGGAGTTGGCGGCATATGTAGTGTGTGGGGCCCTTAAGACCTGTGAGAAGTAGCAGCTAAGATTTGAACATGACTCCTTCTCCTATTCTCCTGCAGCGTATTCTAACTATACCATGAGCAAAGCGAACATAATATGTTGTGAAAGAAATGAAAAGCGGTAGATAAGATACGAGTGAAATGGTCTTCATGCCTTTGCTTTGAAATTGACTGATGTTTTTTTAAAGCGCTAAAGAAGACTGCTATGGTCGAACTTCGTTCCAGCAAAAATCCTAGCTTTTTACAAGTTGAATTTCCCCCTATCTTATTTTGGAAAGCGTAACGTGCAGACAAACGGACGGACGTACGGACGGATGGAGCCTCTAGCAGAATTATGATATAGAGGCCGATATTGAACCATCAAGGTAGGTACTTCTTTTATATTTACATATGCTGTATATTCTGATCCACCATGTTTCTTTGTCGTGCACTCTGCGTGTAGATAGGCTTGTGTTCCATCCGCAGTATTCAGTGATATATGGATTAGATTAGATAAGCAGCAGAAGACGGAGCAATTAGCCCATTCCCAAAGAGACACCGGAACTCACGCCCCGGCCCTCTATGAGCTATTGCCCTTATGTTAGTATGATATAGATGTTTAGAGTTTACGACTCCTGGAGAAGGAGTTTTTAGCTGTTAAGAATGTCTTTCCCAATGTATGTCAAGACGATTTTTAAACGCGTTGACTGACTCGGCACAAACAACATTGGAAGGGAGTCTATTCCAAATTCTGACTATGAAATACGAACTGCTACTGACTTTAGGTCGTTCTTCGAGCTTTATGCTTGAGTTTTTGACCGTTGTTTCGCAAGTGATCATTGAGTTCTCTTCCAAAGAGTCTCGTTTTATGTATGTCGTTGAAGCCATTCAAATACTTGAATGTTTCTATTAGTTGCCCACTGAGTCGTCTTTGCTCGAGAGAGATCAAACCCAGTTCTTTTAGGCGATATTCATATGACTTGTTTCACAGCTGAGGTAGGTATGAATTCCGTTGCTCTGCGTTGGACTCTTTCCATGTTATCGATATCTTTACACAGATGCGGTGACCAGAATTGAACAGCAAATTCTAAGTGTGGCCGCACTAATGCCTTGTACAAGGGAACGATGATTTCCTTGGACTCTTATTCAAAATTTCTGGTGATGAATCCCAGTACTCTGCTTGCCATTTCACACTCTTGTCAACTTGCTGATTGTGTTGTAGTTTGTTTGTAAGAGTGATTCCCAAGTCACGTTGTTAGGTGATAGCAGCCAATACCCTCCCGTTGAAGGGTGCACCAGCCCCATGTGCATCCCTGAGCATTGATCGACATTAAAGCACATCTGCCACATAGTGCTCCATTCCATGAGCTGGTCAAGGTCTTGTTGGAGCTCGGCTCATTTCGTGGCAGGATGACCTAGTTTAGTATCATCCGTAAATTGACTGATTTTACTGCGGATATTAAGATTTGAGATCATTTATGTAAATTGAGAGCAGAAGTGGACCAAGCATGTTACCTTGTGGAACCCCCGATGATACCTGCGTCCAGGCGCTCGTCTCTCCTTCAAGCTTCACTCGCTGCTGCCGACCCGTAAGGCATGCCCTGATCCATCGTAAATAGTCTCCCCGGATGCCATGGGCTTCCAATATTTTCATTAGCCGTTGATGGGGGACTGTGTCAAAAGCCTCATGGAAGTCTAGATACACAAGGTCTACATCCTTTTGTTCATCTTTAATATCTGTAACTTTTGAGAAAAAGTTCAGTAGGTTTGTTAAGCAGCTTCTTCCATTTCGGAAGCCGTGCTGAGTGTTGAATATGAGCTGCTGCATCCTCAGGTGATCAGTGATGCACTTTTTCAAGAGGCGTTCGATGGTTTTGCTGACGACCGATGTAAGACTGAATGGTCGATAGTTGCTGGGGCTTTTCTTATGCACCGGTATCACTTTAGCTAGTTTCCAATCCTGTGGAACTTTTCCCGTTCTTAGAGACCGATTAAATATTTCGAGCAGTGGCTTCACAATGAGTGGAGCCATTTCCCGTAGTACACGGAGAATAGGATTATCTGGACCAGTGGATTTGTACACATTTAGGTGGGTTAATTCTTGAAGGATCTCGATCTTCGTGAAAACACATATGTTTATGAGAGCAACAATTGCATTGGTGCTGGTTCAGGGATTTTCGCGACATTTTCATTACTAAATACAGAGGTGAAATAGTTGTTCAGGATTGTTGCTTTGTCTCTTCGGTCATTGGTGATTGGACCGTCAGGTCTTTTGAGCTGACCTATGTTTTTTTTTAGTCTTCTTTCATTTACATATTTATAGAATGCCTTTGTGTTGCGTTTTGCCATAGCAGCTACATATTTGTTCTCACGCACTTATTTCTGCCTCACGGAACTGAATGCCAGACCGCTCATGTGTCATGTCACACGTGTGACTCATATCTCACGTGCAAAGGACATGCCACGAGCTTAATTGATAAACCGCTTGTAGATGTGGAGTCGTCATGCTACACGCGTTATTGTCCAACCACAAACCTTATAAAAACAGTACATGTGTTACTTCACAATGTGGCAGCAAGTAAATGTGTCATGCCACACGTGCGGCAGAGCTATATGTCATATTACCTGGGCCTCATCTGCCACACGCACGCGCTACACGTCCTCACGCGTCACGCCATTTAAGTCAATGCACGCGCATGGCCTGCGCTAACCGCATAGCGTGCCGTGCAGTACGCTGCAGTTAGCGTGCAGTGCGCCTGCTACTGCTCACTATGTTAAGCTGCTTTTAATGAATGTCATTTGACACTGCACGCTTCTGTACGAGATGTTACTTTTAACGTTGATAATGTAGATATAAATGTATTGTACGGTCCCAGTGTCGTACATGACTTACCTCAAAATATGTGCCAGGTCAGAAAAGGTTTGATTAGTTAAAAGGTTACGAGAGGTTCAGTTCAACCGGCGTGGGTGCCTAACCCAAATTTCAGCTGCACATATTAGCCTATACCTGCAGCTCAGGTAGGTACGCCTCGCACTATTCCGGTACCCAATAGGTACTACTAACCCCAAAACCACGTGGTATTTTATGCAGACAGGGGGTCCATTCTTATATTTAATTGATACAAACACTAAAAGAAGGTTGGAGACTTGAACTGAGGGCCTTTAGTTTACCTAGCAGCAACTCTATCACCAAGCCCAATAGGAGTTCAGTTAATGCCAGTGGACCTTTTACAACCTGTCAACAAGATGGGCGTCCTTTGCTTTATCAAATAGTATCAAATTACGCTGTACAACCAGTTTCTCCTTCTTCATTGATGAAGTTTTGTTATCCTATCATCTCCAGATCTGAATCCAACTAGCTTCTCTATAATTATGTTGTCGTTCCTTGAGGGCAGAGTTGAGGCAAAGGCCCGTGCAAAATCTCGCTAAAATTTCCCTGCTGTAAAGCTGTACCTATTGTATATTCTAGCTCAACATGTAAATCTGTATACGCATTGCTGGCTGCCTTGTTTTTCACACAAGCGGATTTTCGTAAGCCACCGTCTAAAGGCCATGTGAGATAAAGAAGGCAAAAGTTCGGATGCATTTTGTCATAGCTCGCCAACCAACCTCCTATAAACTTAGAGCCACAAGCAGCATTCACTAGACCTTCCGGTTAAGCTATAACGTTATTGCCGTCACTCAAACTGCAGAACCATGGGATGAAATTATATTAGACTTCCTATCCTTGGAAGGTAAAGTGAAAGAAACCTAGCCGTATGCCGGCTTTTCTAACATTGAAAACGTGTCCCGGAAGTGGAGTTGTTTAAAAGCGTGGGCTTAGACAGAATCAGCAGAATTAACTGTGTAGACATTGTACCTCGCTTGTCTGCCCCTCAAGGAACATTACCTTTAGCTTCTTTTCAAGTAGCAATGTGTTGTTATTTACAACTCGGATTTAATCTTATAAGTTTTGTATACCAGATGTAAATAAAGAAGATCTTGACGGAGTTCTTTCACCACTCGATTTGCACTTTAGCCTGATAACCATTTACTTGACTTTAAAGCTTACGCTCACAACCAAGTACCTACTCTGGCGAACTCATGGCTGAACAACGTAACAGGTTAACTCATCGCTTGACCATTTTGAGACGGTTCTGCGCATCTGCTCGTGTGACGTCAGGTGGGGAGAAGATCGTCGGTGTTGCACAAGTACCTTATTC
>LQNS02000226.1:1472398-1495941 GCA_001587735.2 Parhyale hawaiensis
TTGTAGTGCCCGTATCTGTCAGTACACTGTCTGCTATATTGTAGTGCCCGTATCTGTCAGTACACTGTCTGCTATATTGTAGTGCCCGTATCTGTCAGTACACTGTCTGCTATATTGTAGTGCCAGTATCTGTCAGTACACTGCCTGCTATAATGCAATACAAGTGTCTCACAGCACAGCCTGCTATAATATAATAATTCATGCACGGAAAGTTACACCGCAGCACCAACCATTCATCGCCGCACTGTACGTACATTATACAGGCACGTATGTAATTTACCTGCGGCGCTGCATTGAGCCGCATATGCAGTGAAAGCGTCCATCCATATATGTTCCTGGTGTAGCGGTAGTGCAATTCTATACTGCAGGCGTTTGTCTACAATGTGGCTGCCATCTTTATCATGCTAATGTAATGTGTCGAAGTGCCAGTTTCTTTTTCCAGTGCCATGCTATCCCTCTAATGTGATATGCCGAGATGCCAGTTTCTTAATTGCAAGACACTGTTAGCATCACTTTACTGTAGTTAATGCAATATGCCGAAGTACCAGTTTCATCACCCAAAGGTGTGTTATCATAATTCTATTTTCCTTTGGGGAAGCGGAGATATATAATGAAGAATAAGACTAGTTCTGTAATAAAGCTCATTTTTTAACAAAAAATGCATTCAAGCTTTTGATTCACTCTTGAATCATCCTCAGGAAGTTTAAATGCGTCGAAGCATCGATTCATGAGTGAATTGAAAGCTTAAATGCATTTTTTGTTAAAAAATAAGTTTTATTACAGCACTAATCATAATTTTAATGTAATTAATGCAATATATCGAAGTGCCTGGTTCATAATATTAATATAAAGTTATCATCTCTATATGCCGAGGTGCCTTATTGTTCTGTCTTTTTGATTTATTTTGATTTAGTTTTATTTAAGTGCGTAGATATATTCACTCACATTTGCTCATAATTAAAGCGTTATGCTCTTACTTATAGGTTTATGTTGCTGTTTATTGCTCTATGCGCTTCTAATTATGAAGAGTTTTACGTACTTACTAGGTATATTAATATGTTACACTCGTGACTCTTTAGCATGCAGTTATATAACTAAGGTTGAATAATTTATCCACAGTTTTACAGATCTGCTTTTAGTTATAGTTTCTTGATCAAGTGATCGCTCTCGATTTTTTTCTCTTAACTAAATAGGTTCATTTTTTTTTTGAAAATTGAAGATTAAGCTGAATCAACTTTTTTCTGGTCTTGTAAATAGTCAGCTACACGGTTAGTCGCCACGAATGAATACATATTGAAAGTATCAGTATCGTTCTCTGTCACACCGCCACAAGCACCATAACACGATACATATATATATATATTATGGCAACACGACCTAACTTTTTAGGGAACAGGTGGCTACACAGCTGTGGCTAGTATGGTATAGAGTTCACTAAACTCTTTCTTAATAATTGTTTCTGATAATGCTCTTCATTTTCAACCAGTTCCTATTAATTTGTTGCTATTTTAGTTCTTTGTATGTTATTTTTTTATTTTACCTGCAATAAAATTTATACATTATTTTATTAATGAATGTAAATGTTGAGCGTTCTAGGCATTACAATTTTTGTAGGAAAGCTATGCATCTTCAGCCAATTTCTTGCACTAGTTCACTATTTTAGAGCTCTTTCGGCTGATATGAAGTGCTATCTGTATTGCCATCTTATTTTATTCATCATATTTTTAATCGTATAAAAATTCCGTTTCCATAACATAATTCGGAGAACTAAGTTCGTGAAGGAGAATTTAACTGATATAAAAAACGTGTATCACTGACCGTACGTTTCCACCGATGAAGAAGTCCACTTACATTGCCCATGACCGACCTCCAGTCTCACGCATTTCATATTTCTCGGTTTAGAAAACGATTTTCTCGTCTGCTTTTCTGCAACGCGGTCGATGTTTCTCGTCTCGATCTCCGTCACCAGTTTCCGCTGCAGGAGAAATTGTTTTTACTTCTTTTTCCACCTCGATTTTGTGCATGCGGATGGAAAGCTCATCCATCACACACGACGCGTACAGGCTTTCCGAAGTACGTATGCACTTTGTTTCGTGTCTGCTCATTCATCTGCGCCAACTTTATTTTAGTCTGAATTTTGTATACGTCAGTGGTCAGTTTGTAATTGCTAATTCATTCGCTGTTTCTTCCATATTTGTTTCGATGAAATTCTATCCTGGTTGCGCTCAGTTTCCCAGTCGCTCACATGTCTATGTTTTCTCTGTCAATTATTCCGATATATTTCTACAATTGCTTGTACACTCGGTTTCTCATTCACTAATTCATCTACGCTTTCGTTGTTGTTTCAATGAAGTTTCCCCCATGCATTAGACTACACTCGATTTCCTATTCACTTGCTCATTTTCATCTTCGCTTTCTTCACCGATTGTTTCGATGAAACTCCGCCATTATTGCGTTCGATTTCGCAGTCACTAATTCGATCACCCGCGCTTTCTTTATTAATTGTTTCGATGAGTTTTCTGCCAGGCGTGCAATGACTCGCCTATTTTTAACGCGAAGAAACTCGATACGAGAAAGTTTGGCTGGCTGCCGTTTCATGGCAGGGCGGAGTCTTTGTTGCTCTATCTCTCGATCCATATTTCTTTAAAGCATTAATGAAAGATGCTGCTAGTAATCTGGAGGCAATTCTCTGGGCTTATTTTTATTTCCCTCGTGATGTGATCCTTGCTGGGTTACCCCGTGTGTCATGACATGGTACATGTCCCTTTCCTCGTGTCTGTCAGTCACTGAGTTGTTTCTGTGGGAAATTTAAACTAAGGTGTTTATTATTTTTTTATGACTTTTCCCTGGGAAACACGGCTGTAAGCGTTGCTGTATTCTGAAAGATTCTACATTTTACTAGTGCTGTACCGGTACGCTTGGGCCTGATGACAGAATGCGAACATTTTTGATTGCCCGAATTTCTAGACAGTATACTGGAGATGTCAGAGATTTTGATGAAAAATTACAGCTGCTTTTAATTTTAGCTAAACCCTGACAGTTCAGCGAGAGCTAAAGCTCTACTTAGTTTTAATTATACACTGCCGGTACCACACACAAAAAAAAATATAGTTGTTTTTCTAATTATACGCTGACGATTCAACAAAATGTCTACAGCTGTTCTTACGTTCATTTAAAAGCATTTCTGATGAACCAAGATATTCGCGAAATGGTCAAACCAAGAGGTGCTTCAACACGATATTACGTGCAAATGAAAAAGCCCACATTATCACACCACCTGTATTATCTACGCATCTTCCTTGATGTCAGTGGGAAATATCAACCTTATCGTACATACGTAACAGCAAACGCAGCTGTTGTTGGCAGGAAGCGCCGAGAGCATACATGGGAACCTCGGCTACCCAGATCTTTTCCGGCGAGGTTACGACACCGGGGGTTTGGTACTCTTACTGTCCCTCCTCTGCGTCGGTAACCGGGGACTTGCCCGTGACATTGGTACTGCCAATACCATGAGCTAAGGAATATATATTGTCTGCGGAAATGTGCAAACAGGTAAATGTTATCAATGGGTGCCTACCCAGCAGAAGGAAGGAACTCGTTCAAGCACTCGTGCTTGCCCATGACACCGACTATCTGCCCAATGCCACAAATACAGCGATGTTTTCCACCGGAAGGTTGCAGCGTAGTTGGAGTCGTACCTTTAGCGCAATTCTCCTTATTGCGGCCAATGTGGTTAAGGGAAATATCCGCAACAAAATATGAATTTATTTCTTCCGCAGGTATAGATATCAACCACTGGAAGTTGTATCAGCTCTTTAATAAACATGTTTCTTTTATGTCCAAATGACCTTACTTACCCATGTGGTGAGGAGCTTTTACGTAACATTCAAAAGCATGGTTAAAAGTGTGCTCTCCTACTTGATTGTTAGTGACAATGTAAATCTACGGTTTGCACTTTCCTCAGACACAGTTGCAACCAAAAGGCTGTCGGTGTAGCACGTGACCTACACCTGATATTCAGGAATAATATCTATGCCCATGAGTTGTGTTAGGCACTTTTTCCAGCTGATGCGAACTTATCCTACCTTTAACTAATCTAACCTATTCTGACCTAAAGTAACAGGTGTTTTCAGGTAAACCACGTACTTTAACGTGCAGGACCATCTCAGTTATAATTACAGCAAAAGCTCCGCACGTACGCGTAGGGAATGACGTTTTAACCCGTTAACGTCCAAAATTAGCTTTCATTTTTCGTGGGATTGGCAATGATATTTACGTCCCTAACTTAATCTTATCCAGGCTGTGCTAGCTCGTGACCAACGCTTTTTCCCCATAGGATGCAATTGGACAAAGCACACTTAGAGCAACAAAATAATACAGGCTGGATAAGACAGGGTAGAATAAGGACGGTGAGCGCAGGTGGCGTACTGTCAAAGAACATTTCACGTGATAATACTTGAAAACAAACGCGCTAGCCACATCAACCCGTAGCTGCCAATTTTAACCGCGAAAGTGGGTATCCTAAGAAAGCACTAACTCTTTAACGCATTGCATTACACAAGACATTGGGTAGTCTGATATCTTATAAATACACTGTAATTCTGAAGTTCTCAGCCTCCCGCCTCACACCCTTCGTATTGTCGTGCGTCCGTCTTCACCATCGGAGTTTACAGCTATTTGAAGCCTGTTTAATTGAGTTATATTTTACTTTATAAAATGAACAATTAGTCAAGTTGTACCTGCAGTATTCGAAACAAAATGAGCGCTCATTCGGGAAAGAGAAGTTGTTTCGTAAAGCCCACGGCAAGTTTTCTCTCATCAAGAAATAAATAATTCATAAATCTCTTTTTCATGCGCAGTTAGTTTTCGATGGCCACTACAAGATTTTTGCTAGCTTTCATTTGCTTTTGAAGCCTTACATAAACTGTATTTTGTGTTGTAGTGGTTAATGAGCAACTTTTTTTTAGTATTGAGGAATATGCTTTTACAAAAGCAAAATTTCTTTAGCGCAAGGGTTAAATCGAACAACCTGTTCCCCTAACTCAATATTCGTTACAAGTTTGTCCTGTAAAGCGCAGTTGTTGCTCGATATCGCTGTGTAAGGTAGGCTCTTGTGACCCCGTGGCCTCGCCACAAGCGTGAGGCCGGAGGGTCGCAGAAAACCCTGACCATCGCCGTTTTTTTACCCCCCCCCCCTCCGAGCACAAAGCTGTCAGTGCCCAGCCTCCGATCGCTCCCTACACCTGCGGTAACCAATGTCAAGGTCCCGTGACTTGCGCCACAGGATGGTCGGCAGGCCGCCGGAAGCCCCGGCCGATACACGACGGCAAGTTTCCGTCAATATCTACGCAGAATGCGATCGATGTGCGCAATAAAATTCCTTGTCTATTTTCCCCTCATCCTCATGTTGGATAGATAAGCAGGTAACCAGGCACTGCCTAGCTCAGTTGCTGATACATCTTCGCAGATCCTGGGTGGTCGCACCTCGATAATAAGTGTGTCGTCCGAAAATTACGGTGAACTATACGCGGTTACAAGCTCAATTGCAAAGCCGCGTAATTTTTGCGCCTTGTCTATGTGACGGCCTCAATAACTGTATTGATTCCCATTTTTGACGTGCATCTGTCATATTTTTCTGCAATGGAAATTTTATTTCCTGGTGAGTAACTTGTCAAGAAATAGGTGTATAAGACTCGTCTGCAAACAGCCGTCAACTTCCCATTTGTATTAAACTCTAATTTATATTTTGTCAGTGAACTTTTGGTCGATAGTTTAATTGTTTTGTCATTGTTATTTTTGCTGAGCGGCTGAATTTAAAGCGCTCAAATTTCATACCATTTTCGTTAAATTCATGTATGCTCTTGAACAAAAGGTAATTAATTCGTCATTGGATAGAATTGCTCTACATCGGATTTAATTAAATGAGAAATTAATTTAGTGGAGTTGATATTACTTTAGCACATGAATATTTAGATGATTCTTCGCAATTATAACATTATCACCATTGTGTCAATTTGCACATGCAGCAGTGCATCTTGCTGCGCATGTACACTATATATAGGCATAGTCTCTGATTGGGCTATTGCGCATCTCCCTACGTTTAGCTCGTCCATAAGTTCAGTTATGAGCGTTGGTGTCGCTAATTTAGATTGCGTTTCAGGCCTTAATCCCAAACTGATTACTTGTAAAATGGCTTCAAACTCATTTCTTAATTTGGGACTGTCTCTGGCTTAATCGATTCAATATTAAGACTAAAACACGATTCCAAGTGGTGAACCCAACGATCGTCACGGAATATCCATGCAAGTCAGGCCTAATAAGGTTTGATGTTTTAAATACATTAGCTATTGTTATAACACCTATCTATGCCGCGGAGAGTCATCGTTCTGTAAACGTGTACCTAGTATCTTACCGCTTCATCTCAGTGCAACCGCCACGCCTCACTGTACACGCAGCATCCATATCTCTCTACCAAACTAATCATCGTCTTATTCATTCCATATTCATGTAGATTTATCTGTGTCCCGTTGGCACCAACGCGGATATATCTGAACTCTTGCGTTAGTCTAATAAATACCCAAAGTACAGTACCACTTTTGTAGCTTCAGGGAACTAACACTGGGACATCAATATGGGTTGCGGAGACCCCGAGTATACCACCATATAGAGCCTTTATATCCTTCTGTGTTTTATCTCACGCTTCTGCTACACAACGTCTTTTGCTTCCGTTGTCTTATGAGCAAACGTTAAAGGCACCAACGCGGCTTTAGGGGACCCAAGAGTTCCTACGTACGCCACCAAATAATTCCTGCGCATTCCCTTCTCTATTAACATCTCACGGGTCTGCTGAACAGCATCCTTTGCTTGCCCTGTCTTGCCAGCGAAGGTAAAAGTTTGCTTGAGTTTTACGTTCAAACCTGGCCGACCGGTCCCTGCAGCTGCCTGCGCGCGACGCGGGTGTGCTTTCGTTGCTGACGTAATGAACGTAAGGACTTTCCTTTTTGGGCTCGTAGCTGTTGCATATGCTCATCTGCGCACTGTCCTGCGTGCATTTTTTCTTTTTTATTCATTAGGCGAATCTTATGCGCAGCATACGGTGACTTAATCCCCGTGCTTTCTTCCAGGATGCAACGAAAGTTGTACCCACCGTGCAAATCGCTCTACCCTTTCACTCTGGACAGTGACCCGTTACTATACAACATAATTTTTATTTGCTCGTAGGAATAAGCAATTAAAGGTGATGCATTCATTCAACAGACTGGGACAAAGAGTGAAATGTTATTTTCTTTGTGAGTTATCCCTGAGTTGTTCACGGATCATTATAGCGAGTATCTTCGTTGAGTCACAAGTAGTTTGTGGGTAGGTCATGAAAGCTGACGAGAAGCTCATGAGTAATTTTTGAATATCTTTCGATTATTCAAGACGAACCCAGCAAAAATTGTGAGAAACCTACATTGGATTGCATGTGCTGAAACCCAAATGTACAAACATATATGGGCTCAGCAGGTAAAACCGTTTCCCAAGTTAGCGCTAAGGTATTCTAAAATCTCACAATGCTGCTACGTATACGCTCTGGTAACGAGCATAGTATCTGCACGAGTATATGACAACAAACGGGGTTTTACAGTCGTTTCTTTCTTTAAAATACCTGACTATGAGGTCATTGCGCTGAGGGTGCCATATGTATTGTTTAAGTTGTTGAGTACTGTTTCTATATCAGGCACTACATGAATTTCTTCGGGCGTTTTAGATTCTGAGACTGTTATACGCTATTATATGATGAACACAGCGTCTATATCATACATTATGTGAATTACTTTAGGTGCTATAGATCCTCACATTGCTGTACGCTATATCATACTTATCAAGTGTTTTATATATATCCTTAGACTTCTATTCATCATAACGCCATGAGCGCAGTATGAATAAAAGACAATAAACGGATTGGAGCTCTTTCTTTTTCTATATTTTTACTGTTTTCCTTTTCATTCAATCTTCCTTCCTTCCTTTTTTAGTGGCACGGCCTCCACTATAGCCACTCACCTGACCGGCATGGCCGCGGTCGTCCTTGTCTCGTATACTCGCCCTGCCGCCTTACCTGTTTGGCTCGTGGCAGAGAAAGCCCTGGCCTCCCTTGTGTATATTACCTGGCTACCCGTGCAACTGGGCTTTCTATTACAGAGCAACGCTACCACGTAATGGTGGTGCCTCTTACGTGGAGTGAAGCTGCACCACGCCGCTGTCGCCGGTGACCATTGCTCTATTTAACTGGGTTTTCTGCAGCATTATATATACTTCTTATTCCGAGGTCACTTCGTGCTTGTCGCAGAGTTGTGTACACTGATAAAAGTACGGTGTGCTCTTATCCCCAAACCAACGTACCTTAACGTGCACTCACCGTTTCAACCCGCCTTGACGTGTACAGGACACTGTAATGTGTACTTGTTTTGGGACCCGGGACAACAGCACGTCTTACCGTGCTCGGTGTAGATTACTTATTCGAACAGCTGCAGGTGACCCGTTATCGGTAGGCTCGCTGTCCGTCCCTACCGATAACGTCACAGAGAGCGTTTGTATACACAGTGGTTAAATAGGTGTACATTTATTAGACTTGGACCAAGCGCAATCTGTATAGATGTTGCGAAAACCCAATTCACGGAGTCAAAGATATTTTTTTTAGTCACGCCTTAACCCTATCGGGAAGTTATGGGCATCTATTCAATGTCTAATGGGAGAGGCATCAGATAGTGTCCGGTCTTCGCCTGAAAATTTCCGATTGGGCATAGGCCCATAAATGATATGTGAGATGAATCGAACAATTGCCTATCCTACCACCAATAATCAGGGCACTACAGCTGCTCCACTGCCTCTTTATTACAGTTTACACAACTGATGCCGGAAATAAATAAACATAGTATAATATGATAACAGTAATTCCAACTATTGGCGTGCGTAATGGCCGTTGTTGCATTGAGTGTTAATGTTGCACACAGGCAAGTGGCTGTAAAGGCCTCGGGCGACTTTTATGCCCAGTTTACACATGACTGCGCTGCTGTGCGTACACGACGTGCGAACTGCACGTCTGCCGTGCATAAGTTGTACTTGGGATTCATTGTAAATTTATAGCATGGCACCGACATTGGTGAAACCATCCTCATGTCTGTAATGCGCCCCGTAGTTATACTGGGGCCGTACCATGCAATCACGGGACCAACTTATAAGCCGAATTCGGCTTGGTCGTCTTCCCGATACGCCATCAAAGTCGGTTGCAGGAACGATGGTGGAGCTGAGCAGCAACTTACGAATTGAGCGTCCAACAGCATAGTGTGACTTCGGCATTATCGCTACCGCAGTATGGTGACTCTTACATGAAACAAAGATGCACTTTGCTGGTGTCTGCAGGACGTGCTGCGTGACATTGTTATCTCTCCCATTGCTAGCTTTATAATCTAACATTCACTTATATCTTGTGTATCTTCAAAGTTGTGCTGGCTTTTTTGGCGTCCTTGCGTATTTATGAAAGTACTTCATAACGTGACGTATGTAGTATAATTATGTTTGCATGTTGCAGGCTTTTTTTATGCACTGATGCTTATATCGCCAGATGTGCTTGTATTGAATGTGAAGGAATATTTATTAACGTATTTGTCTTCTTCTCTTTACAGTCTTCTTGTTGGTACTGAGCAACACTAGACACATAGCCGGCACCCAGCACCCTCTGGTGTCGTACGCACCACTGCACCACTACTCTCCAGTTGGTGCGTCCCGCACTGCATCTGGTGCACTCTTCGGTGTACCTCGGCCACACCCGTACCCCCAGCGGTACCTCGCCAGCTCTCACGTACCTCACAGTAGCAATGGTCGTCACGTGACCAGCTACCTCAAAGATAGTACTGGCAGTCCAAGCACCGGGCATCATGGATCCAAAGTGTCAGTTTCCAAAAGCAAAGAGAAAGAGACGGCGAGGAGCAAAAGAATATTATTTAATAGCGGGCATTCCAAAAGTGATTTAAAATTGGACCCCAAACACAAGGGAGTTTCCGCCAAGCGTAACAAAAATTCACTCGAGACCAAAACCTTCAAGAAATTAAGAAAGTCTGATGGCGACATCGATGTCAGCAGCGAAAAGAATTCGGCGGCGTTACACCAAACTCATCACGTTAACGAGGTCGGCCAACCTGCCAATGAGTACTATCTGGACCAACTACAAATCGCGGAAGAAACTAACCGGTCCAAACCATCTAGGGAGATTTTCTTAGACCGAGAAGATCTTCAAAACTGGAAGCATGAGCTGCTCATGAAAGCCGACGATGACTTCTCTCTTCAGGCCGACATCAAGCACCTCTGGCGGGCGCTTTCTAAAGCTGATCCCCTTAGCGGGGGCGGCCACGGTCTCCCGGCCCGCCGTCTGGTTCCCTCTCGGTCCGAGAATACCATTACACAGGACCTTGTACCGTACGTCAGCCTCAAGTCAAAGATGACGGTGGACAGTTCAAAGGAAGCCACGTCGGCTGAGGTGAGGGACCTCGCCCTCAAACGCTGGCTAAAATCGTCTTCAAAGGCCCTAAGCTCGAACGAGGCGGAGCGCAAGAAGATCGAGGAAATGTCATACAAGATCCTGAGCCAAATCGATCCAGAGGAGGAGTCCAAAGATGAGGCCAACGACAGTGAGATATACAAAGCCGTCTTCACCAGTGTCGCTGCTTATCAAATAAGGAAACTTCGGCGAAAGTTAAGAAAGTGAGTGCAAGTTTTTTTGCTTGCGTTTTAAGCTCAGTTGTTTTTTGGCTTGTGTCGAAATGTGTAAGTGGGATGTTGCATCACAGTTCAGATAAAAACCTGGGAGAAACAGGCTTTTTGCTCCAGTTTCTATTGTATTTTTGTAACGCCCGACGATCGTAACTGTCGGTGTCGCTCGTAACTGGCGCTTTGCTTCTGTATACTCTTGTCCTATCAATGCTTTATTTTTTGCTTCGACTGAAAGTTTGTTTTCTCCTTTCTTGATGGTGTCGATTGGAGTTAGTGGTAGTCAAAGTAGGCGATACCGACCACTTGGGCGGTAGAGAAATCGGAGAAGGCGGTGAAGTAGAAAAAGATAGTAACACGGGGGAGGGGGGGCGAATTTGCGGCTTCATAATCAGATAAAATACCAGGCAGAAATTGAAGTAAAACATCTATTACTGTGTGTGGGTCGGGGGGGNGGGGGGGGGGGGGGGGGGGGGGGGGAGAACCCCCTTGAAAGGCAAGGGGGAGCACAGAAAAGTTTGGAACCAGTGATCTATTCAACGGAACTAGCACGATTCAATTTTATAGCAAAGTTTTATCGTCGATTTGCGAAAGTTCAAGTTTTCGTTACAAAATTTATACGTACGTCGTACGTTCTATTTGAAGCGATCACCATAATGTTTTAGCTGTCGCTAGCGTACTTGCGTTTGATTTTGAATGCTAACAGCTAGTATTTCGAATTGAACATGCACAGGGTTTTGCTTTTGTTATTGTTGCGCCGCCATTGGTGCACCAGTGTGCATACAGTGCTATAGGCATCTTTAATTAGCTCAGTTTACACAAGATCATTCAATTCTATTGGTTTTAACTAGTCTAAAACTAGCTTCAAGCTTCAACTAACTTCAATTCAACTAACTTGTTCGATTCACCGTTATAGATCAAGTTTCAGATGTTAATTGCCAAACAACTACGCATGGTGTATGGAACTGAAGTTCCGGACAAGTTTAAATTGATCGGATTAGATTTTTTCACTCAAAATAGGCGCATCAAACTTGTGTTTAGATTTTACTGTAATTAACCCAATATATATATAGCGAGTAGGCCTAATTATTTTCGCTTGTAAAATCGTCATGTTTCATTTAAAGTTCGTGATCACGTGAAGCAAATACGGTCATAGCGTAGTATCTGACCTTTCGCAACGTATAGACATGTTAGTTATGATTGGGTACAAATAGGTTAGGCTAACTAATGATAGGCTCGGTTCAGCTGGAATAAGTGACTAACATAACTGATCGACACATACCTATAGCTATTGCAGTACTCAAGTCCCTAGTCGGTGTCGGAACGTCACCGAATATGCCCTGTGTGTGTTGCTCTACGTAAAACATTGAAAAGTTTCGAGTGACTTCGACCAACGCGATTCAAAGCGTTTGGATGTTTTTTTTTTTATGGGGGAGTTGAATGTTACGATTTCTAACATGTTTTTTGGGTGGGAGTTATATTGGTCAATAGTTTGGAAATTTGGAATGTTTCTTGACTTTTGAAACTTAACTGCGCCAGTTTTTACTGCCTGTGTTTAATCATTTAACTTTAAAATGTACATACTAACAAAAAAAAGGCGCTAGTGGTGGTTTTATTTAGTTTGGGAATTTTTGGGACATCTGGGATTTTCTCTGCCAAATAACTCAGTTTCCTGGAATAGAGAGTAAGAGGCGTGCCGTACGATAGTCACAATAGCTTAATATTATTCGGTTATTTTTGTAATTAATTTAAGATCGAATTCTGCTAGGGGCTTACCGCGCTGATTGCGAACGCGTTTCTGGTATTTCATAGTTGGGATTTTTAGGCCATTAAATTATTGGGTACTATCCGATGCCGCCTTCAATAGGCATCGGATAAACGCCTACGATTTTCTTAAAGAGTTGTTCTTTCTGCCAGTTTACTTTCATTGCTAATTGTGCCTCTGAAAAAACATTCCTGACATTGCCAACGAACTCCTGACCACTATGCAGCGTAACCGAACTTTGGCCATTCAAGTCTGGGTCCGTAAAATCTATTTTACCAGCGCAATAAATATTGCACGGAAAACAACCTATGGGTCTTAGGATGGTGCGAGGCCTGCCTCATAAAACGTACCTTAAGTTTCTCACCATAGTCGCTTTTTTTGTTCTCTTGCTGAGAGAGAAATCGGGATTTCCGCTTGGATATTTTTTTTAGTCTTCTGTTTGAACTTTCGGTCCTGGAGCCTCGACGTGCATCGTTGCCGACCAACCTAAAGAAGACTAATTGAATGACTTTTCCCGCACTGTCGCTTGTTTTCTTTGCTCTTTGGTGACACTTGTTGCCTGTCCACGCAACGGCTGGTGCCGCTGCTGCTGCCATCACTTTCTTTCACTTCTCGCGCTATGCATTTGATCTTGCTTGGTTGACGAGCATTGCTACTATGGTCCAAGCACATTACCCTCTCAATTATTCGTATTTTTGATCCAGTTACCTGCCTTAAACTTCACTGTAAAAATGTCAAGACAGGCTTAAAATAACACATCCCAGCACATTTCGCTTGGAGTTACTTAACATATGCTTGATTTAATCCTATTTCCTGTTGTAATTCTATAACGAATTCGTCATTCGAAGCTTGAAACATCATTTGACCCTAAAGACCACAACGTACAGTTAAACAAACATATCGTTATAGTATTATCTGCAATAACCAAAAACGAGCATATCTATGATAGGCTGGACACGAAGAATATTCGTGTAAGTATACACAAATAGTCAGTTGTTGTAGGTAATGTAGGCTGTTGAGGAATGTAGAGTAGGAACTATTTGGGCATCGTTATAGTCACTTTCCTAATAGATTTCACTATCTCGAGTAGGAGATTCTTCTTCTTAATTAGCATCACAGGAATGCTTTTCACTCAATGTAAGTATATCCTTACATTGTAAATGTTGACCGTTTGATCTTATGGCGATATATATTTCTGTAGGTATGTCTATCCAACTCAAATGCTAAATTCACGAAAAACGGACCATTTTTCAGCGGACGTGTGAAGCGAGACGAGGAGATGGTCTGCTACAAGGACTTGGGCTGCTTCCGGGACGATGGGGCCTTCGACTACCTAGACGTGTTACCGTCCCCGCCTGAGGAGGTAAGACGAGCGTCAAGTGTATAGCGTGTTGGCCCCACGCGCGTATGTTGTGTCGCTTGTGATGAATGCAGAGAACGTCTTATTCTTCTAAGATGGCGAGGTGAAAACAGTTATTTCTCCTATTACCAGCTTATTGTTATCGTGTCTCGCCGAGTTCCTTATTGTTACTAACGCCACGTGTCTCATCGGTTTTCACTACACTCCATGTCTCGCTGTATTTTACTATATATATATATATTCCCTGGCTCGTATTTTACCGCAATGTACGTCTCACTGTATTTTATAGCACTTCGTATATATCTTAGTGTGCTCTTTGTCTCACCATCGTTTAGTCAGCTCCGTATCTCACCTTGCTTCTCGTTTCAATGTAGTTTAGTAGGGTCCATATCTCACCGTATTTTAGGATACTCAGTACATCTCACCGTATTGTATTGGTCGTGTTTCGCTGCGTTTTTTATGTTCTCAATGTCTCCGTATGTCCGTGCACTGTACTGTATGTCTCACTTCACGGAGTTACCACAGCACATGTCTCACTCCCCACGCGCCTCCCTCAGATCAACACGAAGTTCCTGCTCTTCACCCGCAAAAACCCCGAGTCGCCTCAGATCTTTGACCCCAACAACGCGACTTCCATCGCCTCCAGCCACTTCGACCCGGCCAGCCTAACGAAAGTCATCATCCACGGCTTCGGGTCATCCTGCCACCGGGTGTGGGTCCGCGAGATGCGGGTCGCCCTGCTCACCATGGTACGTTTATGATAAATACGGTACTACTGCAGATGTCTCTACAGCGATAGTCCTAACAGCGGTGATGTGTGGGGGTCAAAGCAAGTGAAACATCTACCTACTGTTGCATTCCAATGAGCTTTCGACCTTTTGAATTATGTTACTGAGCAGAGTTTGTAGTCGCTCCCGTCATCATTATACGGCAGAAATGTTCGATTTGTATTAGCGACTGAAGACCTGACTTCTCGATGAGGGCGTGGTCGATTGAGCGCTGATATTTAACTTCGATGTTTGACTTATTCGGAACTTGCGCAGGGGCCACGTAGGTACACTGGCTTCGATCCGTTGCATTGAGTCTCAGGTGTTGACTCTCTGTAGGTTACTCCTGAGACTGCCAGTACATCAATTTGTGTCAACAAAGTGCAACTTGCAGCCGGCTCAGCGTAATCGCGTTGCTTCTAACACGTGCAACACGAGTCAGAATGACAAAGCAAAGCTTCTGTCTGAAATCTCGGAGAAGTCAAGCTTCAAAGATTCAATTTCCCCGCCTAGTCCAGCTTGCCCTAAATATCTTCCCCAGCAGCAGTTGGGTCCGTACCTTGCAGGAGGCGAAACTGGAATTTGGCTTCTAGAGCAGCCAAGAATTTGCGAGGGCTATTTTTCGATTTGAAAGTATGTAATTCAGTTTATTTTCTCCAAACTCAATAGGTATTTATGTGTTATACTCAGCATCTGGTGACCCTAATTTAGCTCTTCTCTCCTATTTGCTGCCTGGAATATGAATACACATCTATAGTGTGAGTCAATTTTTTTATACCTATTCAAGTTCAAGCTAATCCAGACCAAAAGAGCTAGTTCTTCGTAGTATTTTAGTACGAAAGAAAAAACTCATTATTTCTGTAATAGCTAAAGGTTTATGGTGACGCACTTTGGCTCTGGTAAGTCGAGTTTCGTATGTATGTGGAACATAAGGTTAGTACAAAACTAAATTGTCCTACTCAATAGTGACTCTGCCATTGACACTCTTTTTTTTTAATATCTAAGGCGATACTACAGAGTTTATAGTCGAAACTTTTCCAGGACATGTAGTTCGTCTTGTTTGTTCATAGCAAAGAAAGGGAAGATGCATTTTTTATATGTTTACATTTGCGCAGGTGAACGTGAACCTGGTCTGCGTGGACTGGGAGAACGGAGCCACCGTCCCCAACTACATGCGGGCTGCCAGCAACACGAGGCTTGTGGGCCGACAGGTGCGGTGATCCAGAGTCTCTGAGCTGTAAATGATTAGTCCCTCTAAAACTGGATTCAAACGCCAGTCTTTTGACGTCATCACAGCCCATCACGCGTCCAACGTTTCTTTTGCTTCCTTGAAAACCAGAGAAAAGTGAACAATATTGAATTCGAATTCATTCCAAATTCTAGGAGATATCCATGACTTTCCCTGATTGAGACTTGCTGCAAGCCATGACTGACGCAACGGCTAATACTTAAGAGGGAATTATGAAAATTTTTAAGCATCAGAAAAACTAAAAGGGATAAGGGATTTTGATGATTTATTTTCCATGGTTATTTTTAACATTTTTAGAATAGAAAATTTAACTTTAGTACTGGAGTTTGATCGAGTATCTCATCTCACATTTCTATAATCGGCAGGTGGGGCTGATGGTGGAGTCGCTGGTGAAGAGCACCAACACGACGCTGGAGAAGTTCCACCTCATCGGCTTCTCCCTCGGCGCCCACGTGTCCGGCCACGCCGGAAAGAAGCTCAAACTCAAGCGCATTTCAGGTACTCATCAAATCAGATTCGAATTTAATTAAGAATTTTAGTACGTAATCAGAATCGAAAGTAAAAAAACATGGAAAACATAGCGGCAGGCTACAGTCCCTTTATGGATTGAAAGAGAAGCCTTCCCTAAACGACGATAACACTTGGTTCCCATCCCTGTTTCATCTCAAAAATCTAAATTCATTCTTTCATTTTTACAATTTTTTTCCTTAAATCAGATTACGTACCATATTGCATTATGGACGGGTTTAGAGGCCCATACCCAGAGAGGATACAAAATGCAAGTTTCGATCCTTCTTGGGAGACTCGCACAGGCTCAGAAACGTGTTTAGCTTACGTCGAATCCATGGTCGTGGTGTATTCCTCAGTGTTAATTACTTCCGCCAAGGAGGTAATGGTTTTGCCAGGGTTTATCAGCTATTCTGTCTATCTGTCTGTCTATCAATCTGTTAGCAATATAAGTCGAAAAGTTATGGACATGAAATTAACATGAACTCTTAGGAAATTGCGAAGAACCAATGAAATATTTTGGTGGTGATCTGAAAGAAATTCTTGGTTCTGGTACACTTCGAATTTTTCGTTTGCATTGGATTGGTTGACGGAGGTTTGCGCTCTCGCGGTATTTCTGTAGCTTATTATGTACACGTCGGCAGCATTGCGAATTACATAATGGGGGGGGGATAGCGTCTCAGAAGAAAAGTTACAATAGAAGAAAATGCAAAAACCTTCCTTACCTTCCAGACTACATTGGCTCCCATACACTCAAGTTACTGATACAGCTAGAGTGTTGCGCGCTCGAGGTCGGGTGTTCGCTTCCTCGCTAGGCAAGTGATTTCTTGAGAGACTTGGATAGCATCGTTCCCCTTAAGATTTGTAGTCGCGGTCAAGTTAACTTTACGTTTAACTTTCAGACTGTTTGGTCTATCGCTGGAAGCGCCCATGCTGTACTATCAGGAAACGGTTTTTACGGTTTATGAAGAGAGCAGCTAGTTTGGGGAAAAATGGTAGGGCCATGTTATACGGAAGTTACCACAGCGAAATAGCGACTGGTTGGGAAAATTATGTATTGAAATTATTTTGCTTTAATGAAGTTAATTATTGTTACGAGTGGAATACGTTAACTTGTACTTTGTGACGTTTGGTCATCGTCTGCTGTTATTCATAAACAGTAGAAAATGCGAATCAGATACAGGTGCCACTTAGTCTTCCTTCTGCTACGAACGTTGATATTGACAGAAGTGTTTTCTTTTACCGAAGAATCTTCTCTTACAGCAGATAAGTTAGTCCTGATATAGTATGTGGGCTACCTGAAGGTATGTGCTACATTAATTACAATAGCCTATGTTTAACTGCGCTTAGATCCCGTCTAGCTTAACTGATAGGCACACATATCACCGCTGAATCTCGCTTCGGTCACATATTCTACCAATACCGCCCAGTTTCTACACGCTAAGAGTTATAAAAAAAAATGTGATTATGTGACCTCCTATAACTGGTGTCCCATTAAGTTCTTTTGCCGCAGGTTTGGACCCTGCAGGGCCTCTGTTCGAGAACTTTCCTCCTTCCGTCCGACTGGACGCTACGGACGCCGAGTTTGTTGACGTCATCCACACCAACGCTGACTCCCTCATCTGGGGAGGCCTGGGGGCGTACCAGGCCATGGGGCACGTGGACTTCTACCCCAATGGAGGGCGCATGCAGAAGGGATGCACTAACCTCTTCCTGGGCGGCGTGTCGGACATTCTGTGGCGTGAGTTTACTGTCGTTGACTTCGGACACTCTCGCCACATAACGCCGTGAGATTTTTATTGCCAAAAGCAGAGCATCGACTGATCCCATGAAAGCTCCAACGGTACTATAGTAGCCGGTTCTGGAGCTCGAGTAATTATTTCATATTTCGGAAGTTGGTAGATTCGTGCGGTGCGATGTGGTATTTTCTATGATGCTTCAAAAAACTAACAAGAGCCTGGGTGTAGTTGGTAAAAGGCAGTTGTTATGAAAACGGGTAGCCCTATATAAGTCGAGTTTTAGAACCATCCCTAGGACACTCGAAGCGTTGATAACAAGAATCACTCGGAAAATCATTCACGGCTGAAAATAACACCTGCAGATCTACACGGCGGGTGTAGCAGAGTTAAAGTGAATGCACAGACTAGTTGATGGTGGTAAGCAGTACAGTAATTACAGTTTTCTTGTAATCAAGATAAACTCTTGTGTTGCCAAGTTTTCGAGAGCGCAGAGATAAAATAGATTTGTTGGTCGTTCATTCATGATCAAAGTTTACATTTCACGTGTTTCATATTTGCAGCCACGGAGGGGGACGGCCGGTCCCTGTGTAACCACCGCCGAGGGTACAAGTACTTCGTGGAGTCCATCGCGCCGGTATGCAAGTTCCCCTCGTTTGTGTGTCCCGACTACGATGCCTTTCAGCGCGGCGACTGTTTCCCCTGTAAGGGCTGCGGCAACATGGGGTACTACTCCGACCAGGCGGAGGGACGCGGTCAGCTGTACCTCGTCACCAGGGACTCTGAGCCTTTCTGTGGTAAGGGAGCGTGTGCCAGAAACAGCATAGTGAAGAGAAGGGTGTGGTTCGTGTAGTGGAGGTTTTATGCTGAAAAGATATTTGTGTTCGAGATTTTGAGACGAAGGGACATGTGTGGTTTGTAGCTACAGTACCTATATGTTAAAGACTTTGTAGTTAGGAGATGTGCGTGGTCTGTGTGTAGGAGATTAATGTGGAAAAAAAGCTTACAGTACTGCTCCTCCTACTTCGTGCACGCTTGTATATAATTTCTTTCATTCTTTTTATACGACGTTTGCTCCCTTTGTGAGCTTGATGTTTCTCATTTCAGCAAACCAGTACAAAGTGTCGCTGAAGCACTCAGGAGGTCCTCCTCTTTTAAGCGCCGTCAGCACCTACGGCAGGGTAGACGTGACCTTCATCGGAGCCGACGGCATAAACGAAACCATTCCTCTGACCAGGTGGGGCTGCTGACTTGGGTGGCAGTCTGCTACTTTTTTCAACTTGAGGAATGAGAAGACGTAGCACTTTGGCTCTTTTCTTTAATTCCTTTCGTTACCAATGATGTCTAGATACTGTTATTAGGTTTTAATATCCAGAAACTACGTGTTGTTTCTTTTTCTTTAAAAGCTCACTCATTCTTCTGTAGCCTTTCCAATTATTAATAAGGAAATTAACTCTTGGAATTAGTGGACAGATGTTTCACATTGATCTACAAAAAGTATTTTCTGATAGGACGTAAAAAGCTTTTTCAGATGCAAAGTTACAACAAGTACCATTTTATCGCGACATTTATCTTTTTCTTCCATGCACCAGAATGCCGGACGCGGAACTGAAGGCGGGCTCCACTACCGTCCGCATCTTGGTGCCGCACCCCGCCATTACCGGTGAGACTCGCGCCTTGATTGCGTCACGGTTCCCGCAGCAGCCTGATAACGGCGCGCGTTATCACAGTTTACTGAAGTTCATCCTTATCTTGCTTGCACTGTATTGGGCGGTGCTCTCATTGCTGATAAACAGATGATGATGCTACTGCTATGCCGGGGCTACATTATGCAACTGCACGCATAGCTTAATGCGAGGATGCACAGCTGGCGTGTCGTTCCTGCTACGGCAGCAGACTTGAAAGTTGTATCAGGACGATGTGTCGGCTGCACATCGTTTTATCAAGTTGCGCTTGCAGTTGTATCGGTGGTCGCGGTATTAGAGAACTCCTTTCGAGTTCTCAAAATTGTTTACTTTTTCGTCATTGTGATGTTTTAAAAAATGTATTTACTAACTGCAAATTAGGTAACTTTCATTAACAACCCTTTGAAAACGAATTGGTAATCTGTATATGCATTTGCATTGCAAATTGCGTGATGCTTACGAAATATGGTGTTGGGTTACTCAAGAGTTAATGATGAAGTTGCAGGAGCTAAGAACTATTCAATACAGTCGGTTCGCCCAAACCCCCTCCCCCCTCAGTGCTATATCGTGGCGAACCCTATCCTTGTAAAATACGTATATATTTTCCCACTCCTCGAAGGTTCCCAGGGTGACTTTCCCGCAGGGGATATTGCATCTGGCTGCGGTTCCTGCTGAGACTGTTAGTTTTGTAGTTTTTGGTAGCTCCTCTATTCTTCCCCTTCTGTTCCTTGAGGTGGGCTGCCGATGAGGGTGGTACGCTTCCATTCCTACCTGCTCCCGCGTGGAAAGCCACGGAAGGGACCTTCCGCACGAGTGTTTCTTTCTTTTGTCTTCTTCTGTTTTTTCATCTCCTGCCCCTGCAGTGCCTGGCTGAGCGAATCCGTCCAGCCGTGTCATTTAGGGTGAGAGATGTTTTGCACCTTATTTCCTGCAAGTAGGAGCACCCTGGGCAATCTTCCGATTTATAAAACTCTTTTGAGTTCACCTTAAACTTGAGAATTTCCGGCAGAAAAGTAGATATGAAAAGCACGGAGATCTTCAACGTGAAAAAAGAGTAAATATCCCCGAAGCAGTTGTAAAGCTCCTTTTTAACCACAGCTACTTGCTCCAAAAAATGATCGTGAAACAAGTATCTCCAAAGCAAGATTGAGAAATGAGTATCTCCAATGTCAGACTGTCAAACGAATATCTTGGAAGCTGCCGCATCAAACGGGTATCTTCGGACGGCTATAATACAAACATCTTTGTCCTGAATCCCTCATCTGTTTTGTATTTAAAAACAAGTGATTTTGATTTTTGGTTGCTCTAAAATTGCAGTATAAAGAGCCTACACACCGCGTATCATGGTGACCTCATAAACATTATCCAATATTTGAAGTACTTGAACTACGTATGTATTTATCTCGCACAGTATCATCCATCATGCTCAATGCTGCAAATAATAATATCGATGTATTATTTACGGCAGGTATCAAGAGCGTACAGCTGCTCTACACCGCCTACGACGGCTGGCTCTCTTCCGGCTCCAAGCGCTGGGCCATCGACAAGATCTCCATCATGGATAGCTTCGGAACTCTGTGAGTCAAATTTCGTGTGTAACGGCGGCCTTGTCCGCACCGACATCTGGGTGTTATCTACCCAGGGCGTAGCTGTAATCTGCTCATAGCAGCAGCAGTATCTACCTTGAATACCTTGCGACGTTCTTGGAGGAGCTCCTGGGGTGTCATTCACTCCACCCGCGTGTACTGAGTTCTCTCTATGCTGATTGCCTCCGGTAGTAATTCAGTAGTAGACCAAAGAGAATTTTTAACCCTTAGCAGATTCTCATCTATTACCTACCCATGTGTCGTCTTCTGCCAACAATTTTCCAACACAACCATAATGTGTTCTTGCCTCTCCAACTGAACGTATCTACCACTGGGCTGGATACCATTGTATTATTGTTTCAAGTCTTTATCAAATCTGTACTGTGCATTTATAGATACAATATTAACGCAATGCTTTAACCAGCACAATAAACTTTATGCACTAGAAAGCTCAGCCGACAGTTTACCAACAAACATTAGCCACATTGAGCGACTATCAACTCGTGGTTCAGCATACGAGTCCATAACTTACCTGCTGATGGCCCTGTGCAGACACTCGTTCTGCAAGCTCGGCGTGACCCTGGAGACGAACGTGCCGATGGTGCTGCAGCTACAGCCTGGCGACTGCACCCCTCGCTTCACCCCGTGGCGTAACACCAATCTGGTACGTTAGACGCCCAGCTGGTACTCTAGCAGCTCTTTGGTACGTTTAACACTCATTCTGCCTGGTAAACACCAGTTTGGTGCATCACCTGTACACTAAACTTAGACCGGAGTTCTAAAAAAGAAAAAAATACTTTACCGATTCCGTATAGGCGTCTCCAAATTGAAAAAAAGCCCTTTCTACTGAGAGCGTCTCTTCCAGTCTCATCCAAATTTGGCCTCTTTAAAGCGCGTTGCTTGCAACTCTTTCAGAACCAATTCAACCAAACGACATAACAAGCGTCTCTTCAAGAGTGCTTCTATTATATCTACGCTGGAAATCTCCTGTAATATAGGACAAAAATGTGCATACTTTATTAATCTTAACGTACTCCTCTCTATAATTACCTCCCCGAGGAGGTTGTGTTTTCGTTGTGTTTATCTGTCTCTCCGTCTCTTTGTCTGTTGGTCGCCCAAATAACTCAAAAAGTTATGGGCGGATTTAAACACAATTTACTTTGATTGTTAGGTATGTTGTGAGGAACAGCTGATTAACTTTTGGTGAAGATCCGTCCTCCCGTTTGTTTCTTTGTTTGTTTGTCTGCCTCATTTTTCTTTTTGCCATAACTCGAAAAGTTCTTGACGGATTTTCATGAAACTTACGTGAGTTAGGTTTATTATGCAGAGTAAATTATCAAATTTTTGTGATGATCTGTTTGGTCGTTTGCCGCTGTGTTTGATTTTATGCTTGTTAGCTCATTAACTCAAAAGTTATGGGTGGATCTTGATGAAATTTGCAGGAATTGTTAGTAATGTTGAAATTCATAATTGATTAAACTTTTGTATCGATCGGTTGGTTCGTTTGTGTGTTTGATTAATGTATGTGAGAATGTTTGTAAGCAGCATATCTCTAAAAGAGACGGACGTATTTTCCAGAAAATTACAGAAACTCTTTATACTATTGAAAAGCACGAATGATCACATTTTGATGTTGATACGGGGAAAGTCATTGTTTCAGAACCAATTTTAATTTTTCGTTGCCATGCCTTGCTTAGCGGAGGTTGGCGCTCTCAGAGTGCTCTACTTTGTGCTAGAATTGGACAGTAGCCTGTATTTTAGCAATAAGAGGTTGTTTCCATGAATCTGCGAAGTCTATAAATATGCTTCTCATATTCCTAATGGCATTTAATATATCAGCTTAGACGCATATAGTTATCAGGTTCATGTCAACGAACTTTTCATCATCGTTTGTTCTAGAGTTAATAGCTTGTGTTTTAGCAATTAAAATTATACTCCATGAAGCCCCAGCCGAATTTTAGCGATGAGAATGGTGCTCCATGAAGCCCCAGCCGAATTTTAGCGATGAGAATGGTGCTCCATGAATCTCCGGCTGTATATTAGCGATGAGAATCCCCGGCTGTATTTCAGCGATGAGAATGGTGCTCCATGAATCTCGGGCTGTATATTAGCGATGAGAATCCCCGGCTGTATTTCAGCGAT
>LQNS02000226.1:1498023-1515281 GCA_001587735.2 Parhyale hawaiensis
GTATATTAGCGATGAGAATCCCCGGCTGTATTTCAGCGATGAGAATGGTGCTCCATGAATCTCCGGCTGTATATTAGCGATGAGAATCCCCGGCTGTATTTCAGCGATGAGAATGGTGCTCTGTTATACGATGCAGCGAAACTTCTTTAACAGAAATTTAGGAAATAGGAAAGGATAATGAAAGTGAGGCCGCTTTTCACTAAAAAAACCTGCTAAAAATCAGTCAGCACTTCGAGCCATCTTCTTGAATTGTAGAGTTGGCTGGCTCCATGATGAATGAGGACTAAAAAATAGTGTACTAGTTTTTTATATGGTGCCAAAGAAGTGGAAAAGTAGCAAAATAGAGGCCCGTGGACCAGCATAACGCACGGTACGTGTACTCTGTTCGAGCTCTTATAGATCACAGACTGACTGTTGTGGGGATTTGTAGGTTGCGCGGGGGTGGAGTATACCACCCTCCTTTCTCCCCTCATATGGCGGGGAATGCAAAAAATAAAGTTATTGGCGAATTATTGTATAACTTCATTTTTTTTTTTTTGCGGACGAGGGGCAAACTTTGTTTTCCCTTCACTGCACTATCAAAACGCACAAATGATTAAATTTTGGTGTTGATACAAAAAAAATCGTGATTTCAGAACCAATTTGAATTTTTCGTTACCGTTACCTTGCTTGTCGGAGGTATGCGCTCTCAGAGTGCTCTAATTTGAACTTATTTGGTACGTTTGGTCATGTTTCGGTACCACATTTATTTAGAAACACTAAGGGGGGCTCGACGTAAAAAATATACCCTTAAAGGGGGCGTGGGAGTAAAAAGATTAAGAACCATTGTTTTAAACATTAACAAATGTCAATTACGTACGTACATGCAAGTGAATATCTGTTCATTAATTACATTATAATTTTCCCTGCTGGGTAATGTGTCCTATGTAAATATGTATATACACGCGAGTAGCTATGTGATGTGATTCGTATAAAATAGCACTATACGGTAACTTGCGTTGAAGTTATGAGGAGTTATATACTCTATGACTACGCATAGTCTGTAAGTATCTTGTCATTAGCTATACTTTTTAACAATAAGTATTACTAGTGTACAAATTACACATATTAGTCCTTGCTGTAGAATTCTGTGATAGTATTTAAGTAGAGTAGTAGTAGTAGTAGTATTTAAGTAGAGTAGGCAAGTTTCTTTTCTTATTGAATGATTGTGTCACCCAGAATGATCGAAGTGAGAGAGGTAATGAGGTTTTCGTTGAAGATTTAAGTATATATCCCGTTGATATATTTATTTTATACATCTACAATATATTAAAGATCGATGTGTATTTATAGGTTTGTTTGTTTATTTATTTGTTTATCCATTTTTTATCACGCTTTAACAAAACAGATAGGCGGAAATTTGCCCAGGTTGGAGGCTCTAGTCGTCCTCTCAAACTCACTGAAAAGTGACCGGTAGAAAAAAGGCCGGGTTGCAGAAGACGGCAAACGTATCTTAAGCAGGGACAGTTGAAATTCAAACAATGACGACATCGCAGGCTTAGTCCGATTTGTACTAGTATTAGCTTCTCCATACATCGAATCTACGGCAAAATATCGAACGACCATATGTCTGCATGCACTTCTTGCATTGCCGAAATTGAACTCGCAGCACTGAAGATATCTAAAGCTTCCATTGGCACTTTCATGCATCTTGATTCGTAGTTTCTTCCCACAGAAGATTTCGTTGCTGCAGCTATTCTCCCAAATTTAATTCAATGGTCGATGCAACAGCTTTCGCTGAACAAAAACCACTGGACCTATATAAGCTAGCCTACCGTATCCACTATACCGAATCTGAGCTATTACTTGGAGCGTTGCTGATCGGGCTGCAATATGCAATGAATTTTCTCTATTTCAGAGAAGGGAAAAAAGTTTCGATATTGAGCGGCTGTGAAGCCGTGAACGCTCATCTCTGAGTGCTTAAGTTAGCAGTTGCAATGACGAATGTATTATCAATGAAGAAGGTCATCACAAATTCTTCGCTGTCATTTTATGACAGCGCGGGCCCTCCAGTGTTTAATTAAAGACCAAGAAATACTTTTTATTCTTCTTCTTCTTCTTATTTGTTTTAGTTTTTCCTTACACACGATTTTGCTGAAGATGGTACATTAAAAATCAAGTTTCCAATTGATGGCATTATTGAGAATGTATTCCGACGTTTCGAATGTATCTTACATTCGTGCGACGAGATTATCGAAAGGTGAAGCCATCCTCATCAAAGAGGAACTTCCTGCTATCAACTTACAATCTACAAAGTTCGTACGGATGTTAAAATTATTTTCTCGTTTGTCTGTCACCAAGGTAACTCAAAAAGTTATGAACCGATTTGGATGAAATTTACAGGTATTGTTAGGTATGTTAGGACGAACAGATGATGAACTTCTGGCGAAGATATGTCCATCCGTTTGTTTGTTTGTTTGTTTGTTTGTTTGTTTGTTTGTTTGTTTGTTTGTTTGTCTGTCTCATTTTCCTCAATGCCATAACTGAAAAGTTATGGATGGATTTGATGAAATTAACATGAGTTGTTAGGTATATAACAAAGAGTAAATGACCGAATTTTGGTAATGATCCGTTTTTTCGTTCGTTTGTCACTGTTTTTAATTATATGCTTGTTAGCACAATAAGTCAAAAGATAATGAATGGATCTTTATGAAATTTATAGGGGGTGTTAGTAATGTTAAAAGACATAAATGATCAAATTTTGGTGCAGATCATTTTTTTCATTTGTATGTTTGACTCATGTTTGTCATAACGTTCGTAAGCAGTATAACTCAAAAAGTTATGAACGGAACTTCAAGAAAATTGCACAAGCTGTTATTATTATAAAAGGGCACAGTTGATTAGATTTTGGAGTTTCTACCAAGAAAATTATGCTTTCAGAGCCAATTTGAATTTTTTGCTGCCGTTGCCTCGCATGGCGGAGGTATGCCCTCTCAGAGTTCTTTAGTTTGTATATGTGTTTGTCTGTCCACCCAAAAAAAGGTAGAAAGAGTTGAGCAATGTTCATAATTTTTTGTAGGGAGTCAGGTGGATTGACCTAGATGTGAAAAAATGCTAAAACTCTAGAGAGTAAGCTGGCCGTAAAAAATGACGGTGTTGAAATTTGTCCCCCATAGCGGGTATAGACAGTATAATGTAGGTTGTGCTGTGTGGTACTGTCATACCTATCGAATATCAAATGTAATAGTATTAAGCTATGAAAACCTTCCGTTTGAAATAAATATATCTTTTTTTTCTTTTCTTTCTTTGAATGCCCATCCGTAGCCTTAAGCATCTATTCGACACGCTTAACCCCATTGCTGTGCTATAAGCCCCAATTACAAAATTGGTATCTTATAATTAACAAACAGGCTATTTTCAACGTTTTGCTTTTCATCGAGACTACCAGTTTACGTACTCTTACGAAACTAGAAGTTTGATAGCATCATTTCACTCCAATAAACATTTTGTACCATTGTTCTTGCTTTGTATTCGCCGTGATGTGACAAAACTTGCCGATATCGTTGTTCATATCTCTGTGCCTCTGTGCCCGGATTATTTTCTACTAATGGCAGCCAAACTGCCAGTTTCTTAACT
Organism: Parhyale hawaiensis; assembly: GCA_001587735.2. Taxonomy (NCBI): domain Eukaryota; kingdom Metazoa; phylum Arthropoda; class Malacostraca; order Amphipoda; family Hyalidae; genus Parhyale; species Parhyale hawaiensis. The sequence continues at coordinate 1,501,639 of LQNS02000226.1, forward strand.
GATTGTAACGCGCATATTTTAAATTTCAGGAGCGACCGGAAGGCTCAACAGACCCGCAACCGCCAACCGTTCACCGTTTCAACACAACGTCTGACGTCACAGTCACTGATCATGACGTCACTGTCACTGAGCATGACGTCATCTCTTCTCAGGGAACTGCCAACTCTACGGGCTCATCTTCGTTCAACAAGACCCCAGGTCACTCCCACCTCGAAAACAACAAATCCCCGCATGGTGCACCGACCCGCGTCGAATCGCCGTCCCGCTTCGGAGGTCACGGGACTGTCATACGACGGCCCGAAGGGTCGTCAGGCAGTCGTCCCCACAGCTCCGTCATCATCAGTTTCCCCAGCTCCCGCTTCCCCTACCCTGAGGATGATTCATCTTCTCCATCATCCGCTTCTGCATCTGTGTCTATTTCGCTCCCATCAGCTCCCACCCAACCGGCCCCTGCATCTGGAAACGAAAACAAGTTTGGTCACAACTCTGGCACCAACCTTCACTGGAGTTACAACTATGACGATCTGTTTGACGCAAATTCCGCTGCCCGCAATAATTATTCTTCTGAGCACCATCCATACAACTCTAATGTCTTGGTGGTCACGTCGCAACCGATGCCGGACTATTTGGGTATGAGTTCATCCGAGTCCGTACTCACGGTCGCCGGTAACTCAAATCGAACCAATAATTTCAACTTACGTGACGGGCCTGCACCGAATCTCTATCCTTCTATGACCCCTAACGAAGAAAACTATCGTATTGTGCATGAATATAATATTACTGACGTGGTCCCGGAGACAACTCCAATTGCGAAGGAAGTCTTGCCAGGCGTCATCGCGAGACCCAAAAACTTTACTTCTCAGAGTCACGTAATTATCAAAGTAAACAATACACCGGCTAAGATTTGGGGCTTTGGTGGGCATCAGGCCAATACGCATAGTTCGTATGATGTGGAGTCCTCCCAGGATAGAATAAATTCTCAGCCGCTAAATGGTACCGACATGGCCGAGAAAGTTCCTGCTATCCCCGTCCGCGAGACTGCACCTCAAAATATTCAGAAGACCTCTTCTAATCTTTTTAGGACTGAAGAAACCGACGTTAAAGCTGGTCAGAAAGATACCGTTGGCGTAATGGCTTCCGTTACTGATGACGATGCAGTAAAACATCCCGTAAAAGTGAGTGAGCTTGGCTCTCGTAATCCTCAGCAGGAATTCGGTTACGTTTTACAGAAGCAGAATGACAGAGGGCAGACGCTGTTGTGGCTAGATGATCGCGGCGCTAATGTTCACTCGCCTTATAATCCTCTCAAGCCCTTCATAGACGACCCGAACGCAGGGCTGTCGGGTCTCAGTAATGTTGGCGTCATTTCTTACAACAGTCTGGTTGATGGCGAAATTCCCATGAATGAAAGGGCACGCGCTCTGTTTGGTAATTCGCAGTCAAGTAATAGTGTTGGTCAAACGGATAAAAGGGTAACGGAAACCGTCAATAAAGAGTCTACCAGACCAGGAAAACGTAACGGCGCTGATGCGCAAATTTCTGCGCCTCTACCTGCCGGTTCATTTCCTTCAGGGTCGGTGAATGTTGATGCAGAACGGCCGGTAGCTGCCGTAGCTCAGTACCCTAAATCTGGCGCCGTGCAGCCCGCAGCCAAACCTAATCGGCATTATCACTTCCAAAGACAAGGCGGGAGCGGTCATCCTCCGCACTTATCGGTTGCTCTTCGGCCTCCAGCTGCCCCGGTTTATCCTACCATTTACCGCAGTCAGCGCAATCCTTCCAACACCCGCACGACTCCTGCAGCAGCTACCAATCCTCCTTCTTATCTAGAGCAGCTGTCTTCTTACATTCCGCAGATTTTTGCTGATCAGTTGGCATCTCTGTCGAAACAAAATCCTTCGACGGAAACCCCTACTCGAGCCGTTGCTCCTCTCGTTGGAAATTCAACGTCGTTAACGGCAGCACACCAATTTACAGCTGCGGGCGTCACTGAGATAAGAGACAAGGGCGAAAAGCTGCATGTACGCGACCGGAGATCGAGCACCACGGAGAATCCCACTACCACTGCAGCTGCTGCTGCTGCTGAAGGTTTGATCCCGTATTCTTGGAGTTACTTTTTCGGAACGTCAACCCAAGAAGAGGGAGAGCTGCCCAAGGAGCATAATCCTGCTGAGACTGACCGTAGTCATGACCAACCAAGTCAGGCAAAAGTTGAGCGGTCCTCTGAAGTAAAGCTGCCCGACGAAGTAACAAAAGCTGAAGACCAAGATCATATACCGCACGCTACTCATGAGCGCCTTCACCACACTCCTGCTGTTGAAGAGAAACATCTTAACGAACCTCACCATTTTTCTACCTACAGCCAGGGGCCGGGCGATTCACATCTCAATTACAATAGCAAGCGAGACGGCAATGTTGGTATTCATGATTCATCGCCATCAGAAAATTTAGGCAAGAACTCTGAACGTCCTCTTCGAGGTTTCGAACGGAGAGGAGCCAATCTTCCTATGCATAAACGACGGCCAACTCACCAGCATCGTTTCCCGCAGCGAGTTGGGAAAATAGGCTCGTCTCATCGACTTCTGCCCAAGAGTACAAAAATTCCGAAGAATCTGCCTCCAAACTATCCATTTTACCAACTCAATCCCTTGACTGCTCTCCCCACTCGCCTCGTTGCTCCACCTCCTCTCGCTCCGTCACTACGGAAGGTACAACCTACTGCTGCAAAGTCTTCCAGTATAAGCAACTCTGCTGCTGAAGTATTTGTCAACTCGGCAGAGTTGGAGGAAGACACTGCCAGTGATGACGATACTGTTTCAGAAAAGTCTACCAAATTGCCGGTTTCTGCTGACGGACCATCTCCAGACAGCGCCTCGTCTCCTGCCATTGGAAATGCTTCTGTTCCCAGCGACCAGAAGGACTCAGGGGTCAATAAAGAGCTCTCAGAGTCGGAGTCAGTTCAGCAGCCTGCTCAGTTTACCAAGGCTAAATCCTCGGAAAGACGAAAAGAGAGAAAACTTGAGGTAGATGACAATCCTCACATGGATGTAACAACATCGAGTACCAAATCATCTGACACTGCTAGCGACACTCAAGTTACAGCAGATCGTGATCCTACCGGTTCATTCACTGATGGCTCTCAGCCCATTTTAGATATACTTTTGTTGGATCAACTGCAAAGCGCAAATCCTGCACCAGTTTCTGCTGTGAGTGCTGAAGAAGGACATTCAAATATCAACAGTGCTCCAAAAATGGAGCCTTTCTTAGCCAAAGATTCCATCCGGTATGCCATGACTCATATGCCTGCTATCCATTCCCATAGTGACAGTGAGCACAGTGCACATGGGCAAGACGGTGACGTACCTGCTAACTTGCATAGAGACCTAGAAGTCACTGGTAAATTCCCTAATGTCAGACTCGTTAACGCACAGTCGTCTTACCATTCTGTGTCTTCAAATCCAGAAACCGACGATAGTTATGATGAAACGTATGCTGTAGTAGCCGAGGATAGTCGACATCTAACCGATACAAATACAAGAGAAATTTCTCCAGTTGGTCCATCAGACCTTCTGTCCGAAGAGTTTTCATTCATTGACAGCTCCTATTCTTCTCTGTTACCTACCCCGGCATTGCCTAGACCCATCAAGAGCGGCACCAGAGAAAGACCGGATGTTGATTTGAAGCGCGATTCTTCTTCCGCAGATACGTACGTTCCTCTGCCCAGTATAGCATATAAATCTTTTCTATCTAGTCCATCTGAGTTGAGCTCTGCTGAATACAGGGAACGTTTTGAGACAAATGGCAACACTGACGACCCGGATTCTGCTTTGCATTTTCATCACGATGATGGCAGCGTCGTCTCTCATGTGTCCCAGCCACTTGCCACCGTTCCTGCAATTGTTGTCCCTGCTGATTCTCTTCATAGAAACTTTTCTCTCAAACCCGAAGCGGCTGATCTCTTTGCATCTAGTGGACAAAAGCAGTCGGGAAATGCTCCTCAAATTTATGACCGTTTGAACAATTATGAGGTACAGATTGGTCACAGCGACACGGAGGTAAGAGGATCATCAAGTTCTCGCCAACCTTCTTCTGGTCGTAACTATGATGACATGGATGCTTGGTATTCGTTTGATGCACCATCTTCGCCTTATCACGTGTCTCGTGAGCGCCAAGAGACCGTGCATATTCCACATTATTCAGGTCGCCGACACTTGGCCCAAAATCGGCCTGTGGTCAGCAGAAGGCCTGATGGAGTCGTTAGCGGTAGGTCTAGTGAATTGCTTATATTAAGTAACAGTGCTTCGGCACATCGTTCCTTGTTTAATAGAGATACGCCAACACTCTTGAGTATCGAAACTCCTTCGAAACTGCCGCCCAGACTTCAACGACACGACGTGGAGGCCAGGGCACGGGGTAGGGGTAGTGTTCTAATACCTCTGGAGCAACCAGTCGTAGGCTACAGTCGACCTTCTGCTCTGCCGCATCCTAGAAGAATGGACAAAGGATAACCTCTTTTACTATAGGATACTACAGCTAATTCCTAACCTAAAGAGACTTGTGACTGACTTTTTTGCTTTTTATGGCATAATGCTTCTTCTAGCTTCTGTCATGATCGGTGATTTTGCTGCTTTGGATTGAGATTCAAGCGATAGTTTCGGCCTAACAAGCAGCGAAACTAAATGAATCAAGTTCTAGACAAGGTGCACTTACTGAAATGAGTTTTTTCGCATGGAACTTTCACATGAAAAATCGATGGTGCCGTTCGTACTGCGGGACGTGCCAAGCAGCTCATGCATGCGGCAACCCATTGCTCGTAAATGTTGTTTTGTTTAAAGTCCATTTGACGTAAATTGTTATTGTTATTTATTTTTAGTAGATGCTGAAGTATTGTTTTCAAGGGAGGAGCTGACAAGAGGTAATTTGAAGTGTCAGTGGCTATTTATTATAATAATTGTCTGTTTGTCTGTATATTTGGACAAACTCACTCCTTGCCTTAATATTGTCTATTTATATGTCGTAATAGATACCGTACGCATCCAAAATAATTTGATAGTCCTGGTCTGAAGATTTAGATATGCCTTATCTTTATCGGAATATATTTTGATATACTTTATGGGAATTTCTATGCCACTGTTTAGATAGATTATGCAGTGTCTATGTGCCTGAATGCTGCACCGCAGGGCGTGTTGCGACTGATATCAGACTTTACTACGAGGTTAGTGTTATGAATAAGACTTCACTGCTTTCCTCAGATCTGTTGACAGTCTAAACATTCTGCAGTTTTCAATAGCCCTGCAGTTACTGTTGTGCTACCTTGCTATTACAAGCGTTGAGTGTTGCTTCATGCAATACATGGCACAGCGCTACAGCACGTAGCTCATTTTCTAAGATAACCATCATGCTATCTTACGAGATTCACTACAGCTATTTCCTCCTTAGGATAACCTCTTTTACTGTAGGATAGGTTACGTTCACCCATTCTAAGGCGACTCGCATCCCAGGGACACCCATATAAGGTCATCTTCTCTCTAGCTAAGCCTCCTGAATATTGTTCTTCCAACTCTACTGTGCTTGCTTCTTTCTTTGCTTCAAGTGACGATCTTTGTTCCGTGCTTCTTCTTTCCGAACTCGTCCACCCTTTACGGTATTCTGTGCTTGGGCTCCCCGTATTTTTTACGCATTACTTTTCCCTTCCTTTGAAATACAGCGTCTTGTCGTATCTCACAAGCTTTAAACTATTGTAATTCATATTACCTACTTGCCTATTACCATTCTACTACAGCGAGGACACAGTTCTTCCACAATCGTGGTCAGCACGGGTGCAAGTTCCTGCTGCTGGGTTGCCCTTGTCTGTCTGCTTAAACAGAATTACTTCCCTTGAGGAACACGGCCGCTAACATTGGGCAACTCCACAGATTCTAAACCTCTGCACTCTTCTGTTGTGTGCGTTAGTGTTGTGCGATCGCCTATAGGGAAATATTGTATGTCGTGTTGTAAACTGAAGTAGCGTTGGCTGTCACTCCATAGGTTGTATGTTTTTTTTTCTGATCTTAAAAAGGCCTCTGGCAAACAGACATAACATTTGTATTTTTCTTGTCAATCTTACCTCCCCCTTCCCTGTCAACATCCAATAGCTATGCGGAAGAATCTGGACGAATTTGCCTTCGGTGTTAATATAATGACATTTAAAGCTCATCAGGATGTCCAAACGTGACTGTTTGCTTGCAAATGTTTTCTTCCGAAAGATTAGCCAACACGGAACGAGTTAGCTGAGTTTAAGTTTGATGGTATTACTTCAGATGTGACGCCAGTGCGATGCTGTAATATGAATACTGGAGATACTTGAGGTTACAGTATACGATGCAACAGTGCTGCGCAGTTTTACCCGATTCCTTTTTTTTTCCAAAACTCTCTAAGTGTACACTCACCTCCCTAATAATACCGGCCTCTACAAGAACTAATTGAAGCAAATGAAAAACATGTCGCTCTTGCTTGTACATCATAGATATACGTAGAAGCAGAAATTATAACATGTTTATTGCAGCACTGTTGCGTTGTGTGTGTGTTAATGGAGGAAGAGTTGCAACAAGTGATGCGCAACACTGTAGCATCGTGTGAATGGAGGAAGAGTTGTAACAAGTGATGCGCAACACTCTTGCAGCAAAAGTCGATAATATATTTTCTGTTTTATAAATGTATTACTATTTGTTTGCACCTTGCTCCGTTAATCTATATATGTTCATGCAATATTTATTGTAGCTTTTATTTATTTATTGTAGATCCTCGTACTTCTTTCATGTTACTTTGTTAGTGTTTGTATGTTATAATTATATTTTATCTATGTTCGACTGTACTGATTGCCTAGGTGTGACAATTGAAGATGTCTTGGCTGTTAGTCGAAGCCACTAGTGACAGTAAGTATTACTATTATTATTGTAGCTTTTATTTAACTAATAAGACTAATAAACTATGGTAGAATTCCTAGTAATTTATAATTATCGAATACGAAATGTGCCTTCTATGCTAACTTTTTTCACTTCACAGAAATCGATGTAATTATGGCTAGAGTTTAATTTGGCCATGTTTCTAGAAATTTTGTTTTTTTTAGAATAAAATTAAATTAACGCATTGCTAGGGCGCAGTACTGCATTTCCTGTTGCGAAAGGCTTTTCCGTCATCTAAAATTCCTTCTAAATTCTTCTACCTGAGATTAATGTATATATTGTTCTTTATTATGCGTATATACAGCAGTGAATTGTATAATATAACCAATCTAAATTTCAATGCTGATTTTTCATTTCACTACATTACTTTGTCTCAAATTATCTCTGCTAATTGAAAAGCTATTGTTTAATCTCCTGTTCTTTCTATGTCGATTGTTTATGTCGTCTTGTGATAGAATTCCAAATAAATGCAAGGGCTCCATGGCCATCAAAATTATGTTATGCACAGATTTACTCTAAGAAACTTGAATTGTGCACCACTTGTTAAGTTGACAATTTTCTGTATATTTCTGGCTCAATAAAATTGTATGCATTTTATCAACCTAAATATTCCCTTTCCTTGGGCTGCACCTAATGGCTGTGACACACGCTAGCGAAAAGCTGAGGAAACTCTCGTAAACGCACAAATTTTTTGCACAACAAAGCACCTCCCTATTCACACGTGAGAACGGTCCGTTGGTCAAAAAACTTCGAGCTCCGTTCATCCAAACGATGTTGTCATGGCTACGGACTGAACACTATGACAAAAATACTTCCAACGAGCAGAATAATACGATAGATGCCACCCAATGCCTTCAAAAGCAATATTAAGTAAAATTCTACGATAAAATACCATGAAAATAATAAACCGTTGCCGCTCCGAAAGCGAACTGAACGACCCACACGCCGGTAGATGTCTCTGTGTTTCTCTGGTGCCAAATCCAAATCAGTTAAAAAATATCGAAATGCAAAGAGATTGACGAGGTTTATCCTACAACGACGGTACACTGCGAAAAAGAGCCGCCGTTAGGGCTGTGATTGTAAGTTGAGTCTCTGGTGGGGGTTTGTTAACAAAATTACGCGTGTTTGCCCATTGTCTTGAGCGCAAAACTGCTGCATGCTCCATCCTAGAATTTTGCGCAAAAGCGGGAGTGTGCAGGTTTTTAGACGTCGATTTCGGGCGCAAGACTCTGATATTCGTTCTTTTAGATGGCGTGTGGTATTGGCATAAGAGGGACAATGGTAGGGAAGCGGCCTCTATACCATTGAACGAAAAATTTTCCCATAGGGATCCAGAGACTTGGTTGAACTTATCATGTAGCTTTCCACTAAGTGGAAGTACTTAGTCTTGTACCATCAGAGCCTATTTCATAATACATACTGACCTCGTGAGCTGATTAATTCAGAATAATTCCTTGGACACATAATATAAGCGCACGCACAAAGTGATTAACGCATGAGCAGCTAGCACGTCGTCTAGACACCTATCGCAAGTATGTAGGTAGAATGAACGACGGGACCAGGAAGCAAAGAATGAAGCGGGAGGACTCAATGGGATTGAAATAAACTTTGCCGTGACCGCATGCAACCAAATGACGTCACAACGACAAGTCGAAGTATTTGAGAGTCGGGCTTCAGGGCTTCGTATGTTGGGTTCATAATCCCAACCAAAAATATAAGCAGTGTTATGTTCTTGACACAACATAGGAACAGTTATTGCTCAAACTTAGTGTACTTGACGACAACCATTTTACCGTGTCTTATGTATGGGTGCAGCTCAAGTAGCTGGCCAGTCAAAAGTGGCAAATTAAATTAATCAATTCGAAAAAATAAATACGGTGATTTGTTCAACTATGTTTCGTGAAGAGCGCTGTGAGCTGAATATAAAGAGTAAATAAGGCTTCACCTCAAAGGAGAAGTTAAATCAGGGCGCCATACCTACATATACTGTATCTTGCTTGTAGTGCTGTGAAAGTTTCCACCTTCCTCCACTGCAATTTTCTATTGAAAATTACCTCAGCCAAGGAGGTTATGTTTTCGTCGTGTTTGTCTGTCTCTTTATTTGTCACCAAGATAACTCAAAAGTTATGAACGGGTCTTCACGAAATTTACATTAATCGTTAGGTATGTTAACAGTAACAGTTGATTAACTTTTGGTGAAAATCCGTTCATCTATTTGTCTGCTTATTTTTTATTAGTACCAAAACTCAAAAAGTTATGGACGGATTTTCATGAAATTTATATGAGTTGTTAGATTTATCACGAAGAGTAAATGACCAAATTTTTGTGATGATCTGTTTGTTTGTTTGTTCGTTTGCTTGACGCTGTGGTTGAGTTTTATGCATGTTACCACAATAACTCAAAAAGTTATGAATGGATGTTTATGAAATTTACAGGATTAGTTAGTAATGTTAAAAACATAAATGATTTTTAAAGTTTGGTGGTGTCTGTTTGCGTGTTTGACTAATGTTTGTCAGAATGTTTGTTAGCCGCATAACTCAGGTTACGAACGGATATCTTCAAGAAAATTACGGAAACTGTAAATACTGTTCAAAGGCGCAAATGATTAGACTTGGTTTTGATACAAAGAAAAGTATGGTTTCAGAGCCAATTTGAATTTTTTGTTATCGTTGGCTTGCTTGGCGGAGGTATGCGCTCTCAGAGTGCTCTAGTTGTTTATCATTCCATTAGTATTTGCTCTCCTCATTTATTAGCGTGCTTATGAGATAAAATTCTCATATTCAAGACGATTTTTATGGCAAAATTAATTGAAATGCCAATCGGCTGCCCAGCCGTGCTGTTCGTCGATGTGACGTCATTAATGACGTCACTTTTTGGTGATAGTTTCATGTTAATCCTCTCGTAGTGTCAGTCATCCTTGTATCAAGTTGGGCGTACGATTGACTGTATAGTGTGACTTCGGTTTAAGACGCCCGCATTAAGGTCATATGGTAGTACAAAGAACACAAATGATCCTAATCATATATGTGTTGTACCAAACTTTGGCCAATGCCCTACTACTTGCCGAGAATTAAGGCTCAGTGAATCTCAGTGAGACGTAAAAAAACTGGACTAGAAGAATACAAGGAAGGTAGAGACGCATGCACTAAATATTCTGCCAACCTTTTAGCCTACATGGATGACCAAACATGTTAGAAAATCGTGTGACGTCACACTAGTGTTCTGTGTCTCCCTACTGGCTCACCAACTGTGATCACCACCATTTCCAACTGTTTACTCTTCAAGTTACCGACCGTACATCTTATGCAAGCCTTCTCTGACAGCTACCAATTCATAGTGCTTTGCACTGAAAATATAATATGGGACTCAAAGCATCGCAGTTTGCTGAATTGAAACGCGCAATCGGCGGTTAGTAGGGCATTCAGTTCACTTTCGGAGCCGCAACTGGTTTCTATTTTCCAGATATTTCATCATAGAATGATTAGAATCGGACTTAATAAATAATACTTTTGAAGGCATTGGATAGCGTCTATTATACTATTCTGCTTGTCAGAAGCATTTTTATCATGCTAAACACTCCACAGCTATGACAACGTCGTTTGGTTAAACTGAGCTCGAAGTTTTTTGACCATTGGACCATTCTCGCGTGCTAATAGAGAGGTGCTTTTCTAGCCAAACCTCATGAGCCAGAACTGGTATGATGTACCATAAGTGGACTAATTGTCTGTTCGTGAGTAAACGTCACCAAGACCAACACCCAGATACGCCGACACAGATGGGAGCCTACGCGCTATTAGGTACCTACCTAACTCCCCCGCAGTAGTCCATCATAACAAACGCCCACCTAAACCAAGCTTAGGACACGCAGCACCGGGAAATCACCACCAAATCTGCAAGCACAAGCTCTTCCGATTAGTATCTCCTAGTCTAAAAGACTGCAAGAAGTAGAGCAACGCCGGAAGTGACAGGGAGCACAAGTCAATTAACTCCCCGCAGTGACAACCCCCTCTCAAACCCATCTGTAGAATAATCAGACGAATTTATAAAGCTCTGGCAGTCTTCCTAAGTCCAAGTCTGCATGGAGTGTAGTGATGCCGAAACTGGGAGCATAAGTCAGTTAAGGCGTCTTTTTGTGACCAGCGCGTGGATGAATTCCCCTGATTGCGCATGATTCGCGCGTTTTTGTGACCGCATTTTGACGTGATTCTGATAGCAGTCAACCGTGATCAGTGGTGAGAATTGAACGCAGCGTGATTTCCTCCGCAGGCTATTCATGCGTGATCAAAGAGTGACTCCAGCCGTTGGGCAAGTAAAAATTCAAAATTTGAAATGCAAAGTTGTGATGTTTTCTTATATTTATGGATAAATTGAATAATGTTATGATGATTGTTTGTAATATAGATTTCCAGAATTGTAGTTTCCTTACTTTTATGCCTGCGTATGTTCAAAATGCTTTAAATACTGCTAGTTGAATTATGCATTGGCTTTAAAATATATAAAAACTCATAAAGAATCTATTCCAAACCATTTTTAATAAAAATATGATATAAATATATTTTTTTAAAAATGACATGGCGGCACTGATTTGTTTAGAAAATCGTAGACCGTTCTTGTGCTTTTCAGTGATTACGATGATCATGATCATAGTGATTCTGATTACGAGCGTGGCCACAAAAAGACGCAATAACTCCACCCGCTAAAAACCACTGGTAAGAACAATCAGAAGAAGCCACTCCTAGCACACAGAAGCTAAAAATAATGACAAACAAAGAAGAGCCATCGGAGCATCGCCCCCTTCTCAATTCTCCCATAAGCAAACAGTCGCTCCTTCCAATGGTCATGAATATCTCCCTGAATGAACTCTGAGATTTCAACCTCCCATCTGAGTTTCGCTGAGCAAGGTAGAGCAGCGCCCGAATGGACTGGAACAGAGCGCTCTTGTGATGGCCAAAAACCTGTCGTAAGGGGTGCCATTACTTAAATTCTTTGCAAGTCTGTGCTATTGAAATTGTCCCATCAACCCATTCGGATGAAAAGATGACGATCCTCGTTTCTTTTTATTAGCTTGTGTCATCGCCATCACTGCACATGCTGAGAAAAATGAAGTAGGCTAGCGGCTAACATTTTTGAAATATTTGTTTGGTAATCTCAAAACTGTGTTTACGAGGGCTCAACAAAATGTTCGGACGATTAGTTGGTTAAACTCGTTCTTTTGACTAGCGTATGTACTAGCTATTCATCACTTAACGTGTATTACATGCTGTCGGATATGCCACATGCAATGCCTTCGGGATAGGAAGCTATGCTCAATATCGAAGTAAATTACATACGCCATAAATAATCACATCAATTCATCTATCGTGCCATATGAACTGCGTTCGAAATGCCTTTTCAACAGCTCTGACAGAAGAGGTTTCGTCAAGTGCTATGCACTCTGAACAGCTGCGCAAATGAGATAGTACGCAAGTCTCATTAGTTGAGGTCAAGGCAGCAACGGGATTTCAAATATCCGTAGGATATATCTATGTTCTAATCTGCCTCCGAGGCTTCTGCTTGTTGTGAGTTACCATCAGCTTAAATCCATTGTATAATCAGTGATATCAATAAAAAGGCATCCAAATGCTAATTATTTAATAAGGGACTTAATAAGAGGGCTGACTTGATAAAAACAGTGAAATTATTAGGAATGTGTCAATAGTTACATCGAGAGTGGAATCGGACGTTTGTATACAAAGAGCCTATAGATGTCGATGCTCAGCTGAGCGAGTGATAGCGATTGTGGCCATCGTATGGTTTTACGCTTCGTTTCGCAAATAATACCGATTCTCGGTCTTTCATTAACTAGCTAAGTTATTGTTGAAAATTTAATGTTCAGCTTGCTGTATTGTACGCTGTTTTTCATGAAGAAATTGTTTCGTGTACGTGCGCTGCATTATGTCAGAAAAATCGTTTCTCTCTCGCATCTAAGCCAAAGTGGCAGCCCATCGTCATCTGCGAAATTTAAGCTTCATGTTTCAATGACCTCTGTTGTGTGACAAGTGCAGTTTCCTTTGTAAACATTTAAGCTGAAGTTCTCTATGCAACTGTTACCATATGTCAGTATCTATTTGTGAAATAATGTGTTTTGCTTATATTGCCAACTAACTTACTGGAACTGGCACTCCCCCCATTTTGACACCCATTATGATTCACTTAGCTAAGCTTATGATTAAATAATTCATTTTTATTTATTCTTGAAGGTGATGAATCATTGTGATATTTTAACTTGAGACACTACAGGAAAATCAATGTTTTAAAGAGTTCTGTTGTATTTACCCTAGTTAGAACTTTTTCATTTGCCTTTTTTTTTTATTTTGAAGAGATACTTCAATCACATCAAGCTGGCTTTTTGCAAAAGTTAAAGGTAAGTACATTGTTTTGTTAATAATGGTAGTTATCTAATTAATAGACAATTAAATTTTTTTGAAAAAACAAAAAATACATCTCAAGTGGGATTGTTGTATTTCAGGTAGCTATTTGGTAGTTAGTATTGGTGGGGATGTTGTAGCTATATAGGGTAGAGGGCCATATTTCAGAAAGTGTGCATTGTCGCCAATTATCTGGCAACTTTTCATGATTAGAAATGACCATCTGTGTCTTTTTGGTGACTCTAAGAGAGGGGCTTTGCACAAATATGTCTTTTTGGTGACTGCAGAAAAG
>LQNS02000226.1:1533293-1544786 GCA_001587735.2 Parhyale hawaiensis
CTTCCGGACGAATCTCTATACAACGGAATGCTCCGGTGTATAGCGAGAAACGTCCGTTATATAGGGATCTCTCTATAAACCGGAAATCTCCTTATAATGGACGAAAAATTTCTGAGGCTCCCCCAGAGGTGTCCGTTATATAGAGAGTTTACTGTATATGGTGTATGCTCACTTTCACTCCTGACTGCACCAATTTTTCTGCCCCAGTGAAGAAGTTTTTTGGTAGGAAAAAAATTGATGGTTTACCACTCCTTACTTATGATTTTTTTTCATGTACAAAGCCTTATTGCAGGACCCCAAGACATCTATCTAAGATTGCACAGGTATTAATCTTTCATTCACGAATAAGAGTTTCTTCACACCATTTATAGCATTTGCTTGGATGTTCATTGTCCAATCTTTTCCTTAAACTGTCCGAAATCACCCCGCGTCCGAGGTCACCCCGTTTTACGGTACGTACCTACTCACGGTCAATAGCGAACACATGTGTTTGCCAAACATAATATACATTTGCAATGTCTTTCATTATTTTTACAACTCAAGACCAAAAACTTTGACAAAATTTGAAAGATTTTTAAGCATTTTGTAGAGTGGTCTTTAGGAGTTGGAGTCAGGCACTAAATTCTGACTCAGTTTCATGGAGCAAGTGGCCTTCCAACTCTGACTCCCCCTCAATTCCTCCAACTCTGCAACCCTGGTTAGTATGACAGATATTTATTATTTTTTTCTGAGATTTGCCATCACAGCTTGTTCAGAGTTACTTTTTGTGTTAGTTATTGATGTAGCTACTTCTTGAAAATAGTAAATATGAAAGAGGCTTAATGTGATCAGTAGGTATTTAAACAAAGCTGTCAAGCTTATTTACTTAGGTTGGGGATAGCTATCCTAATTAGGCATCAAGTATTCTGCCTAGGCCTTTTCTCACGAAAAGCACTTTGTTTTATGAAAATGTATTATGTTAAGAAATAAAGCTTTTTAAAATATGTTTGAGGAGAGCTGACAAGCACCCCATTAGTACCTATGGCACCAGCCTGCTAGCTGGTACTGTACTATTCCACCAAAGCGGTGGTAGGTAGGCTACGGTACTACTATGCCACCAAAGCGGTGGTAGGTACTGTACTAGGCCTATGCCACCAAAGCGGTGGTACCTACTGTACTATGCCACCAAAGTGGTGGTAGGTACTGTACGATGCCACCAAAGTGGTGGTAGGTACCTACTGTACTATGCCACCACAGTGGTGGTAGGTACCTACTGTACTATGCCACCAAAGCGGTGGTAGGTACTGTACTATGCCACCAAAGCGGTGGTAGGTACTGTACTATGCCACCAAAGCGGTGGTATGTACTGTACTATGCCACCAAAGCGGTGGTAGGTATTGTACTATGCCACCAAAGCGGTGGTATGTACTGTACTATGCCACCAAAGTGGTGGTAGGTACTGTACTATTCCACCAAAGCGGTGGTATGTACTGTACTATGCCACCAAAGCGGTGGTAGGTACCTACTGTACTATGCCACCAAAGCGGTGGTAGGTACTGTACTATGCCACCAAAGCGGTGGTAGGTACTGTACTATGCCACCAAAGCGGTGGTAGGTAGGCTACTGTACCTATGGCATAGACACCCGTGACATTAAACATACCGTATGCCTCACCGGCACCCTTTTGGTGAGGGGAACCTGATTTCACCAAAAATGGACATAGGCCTAGCCACTTCTGGCTCTAAGCCCTCGATATATGTATAGCTATACGTATATATAATTAAATAACTATGTTTATATTTCAACTTTTCTTTAAGTGATGAACTGCTTCAAGGATTGCATTAAACTTAAGTGTCTAATAAGATAGGTAGCTGCGGTACCTAGGTATCTAGCCTACCGCTCTAATTCTCAATCGGAAAATTATAGGCGATTATGGGATCTTATTCATCCGATATGACCTTCTGCAAACATCGAATAATTGCCTGTAAATTTCCGATAGGGAACCCCATAGCGGTGACTATGTTTGTAGCAAATTGGCTGTGTAAGGTAAGTTTATTGTCATGCAACTCTGTTGTTCCTGCTCTCTGCCTCTGTCTCACCTGTGCTGTCACCCATGTGATGTTCACAGCAGGTAAGACACGTGTTGAATAATCAAATACTCTGTCATTTTCATTTTCGTTATCTATGTGCATATATTTGTATTGGTGGTGTTACAAGAACATAGCGCTATAGCGCATCTGCTTTTGACACGTTGCCGTACGTACCGTATCTACCTACCTGCCTGCTCGCAGCCCACGTGCGACCTTCACATTTGTTTATGAATGTTACTTGTACATTTGATGTACCGGTGATTATCACCTGCAAACGACGTGAGAGAGGTGATAATGTTTTCGTTGAAGATTTAAGTATATTTGTAAATATATATATTTGTATATTTGTCTGTCCACCCTAAAAGTGGTCGAAGGAGTTGATCAATGTTCATATATTTTTGTATGGAGTTCGGTGGGTTGACCTAGATGTGACCCATGCCAAAAAACTAACCCTGGCTGGCCATTAAAAATAACTGCGTTGAATTTTCCTCCACCGGGGCAAATTTGCCTCCACCGCGGCAGATCGTCTGGAGCACGGGGCGTAACATAGCCTAGTTGGAGCGTAGCGATGTACCTACTTAACCTTGTTGGACGCAGCATCCATATGAGAAACTAGGATTAGCTGGCCATCGAAAATGACTTCCGTTGCATTTGTCCCCCTTACTACTGCGGGTGATGGTCTTGCGTCACGAGACGTTCTAGGTTTTAATGCGATTAAACAAGATTTGAAATTTTTAAATAGAAATATTTCCTAGGAGGTGGACCCTATTGAACGTGTATCCATTGAAGTTAAGGGTGAAAATTGTCGATCTGAAGTGTGTTTTAATCGCGAGTTCACAACCATAAGGTTACCTGTGGCGTGTTGCATCGGTGACCCCGTCGCTCAAAATGGTGTTTCAATCATTAGGTAGGTACCACAAAAGTGGTAGGTAGTGACAATTGCGACGTGGATTTCGATGACGTACGTAACCGTTCAGAAACATGGGTTTATTTTGAAAAAAGGTCCCTACCTAACCAAAGTAGGTAAATAGCTCCGTAGTTGAAATTTATTATGAACACTGGACGTTATTATTGTTGAGTTTGTGACGCTTGTGGAGAGGTGGTGCTCTCGTAACCGCACTTGGGGCTACTTGTACCATTTGTATCACCTGCGAACAAAGTGAGTAATGCGATGTTTTCGTTGTGTATGTGTTTATATATATATATATATTTGTATGTCTTTCCGCCGAAAAAATAACCAGAAGGATTATAACAACTAAGGAAAAATAACCAGAAGGATTACAACAAAGAGGGGGTTATAAAGTTTATTTTAATACATTTCCCAGATCTAACAATGTCAGTAATACGATTAATAACCTGGGACTAACATTTCGCACCTATTATAAGCTAGAAATAGTATTACTGGTTTGAAAATTGCATGCAGGCCGAAGTTATAAGAGATGCTGCTTTTATTCCATGTTCGTGGTCTGAGATGTTTGCATTTTTAAATTGTGTTAATGCGATGGTCCATCGCCGATTGTGACGCCCTACGATGGCCATCACCGACGGTTATTTCATCGTAGGTCATCGCCAATGAAAATTTGCGATTTTTGGTTTCAATGTCGATGGAGCAATGGTATTGCCATCGAAACATAATTGGAGATGTCGACCTCTGCTGCCAGGAATGTGGAGTCAGCAGATAGAAGGCATCACTTTAGCCTGAAAGGGATCAGTGTGCATTGGGCTCCGTGGGACAATTGGGGACAACGGTTTAGACCATGTGGAGCAGAAAAAAGCTACAAGTTTTAGTATTGTTCGAAGTAAATGTGTGCAAATGAGTCCCAAAACTGCTCAAGGTCGAACATGTAACGAACGGATGTACGACGAATCACCTGCATGGAAAGTGGAAAGTTGGAAACTAGGGTTATAGCGTCGGAGTGGGCCTATTTTAGGAGCCAAGAGTCGGAGTCAGGCATTTTCAGGGGCTAGGATTCGGTGTGGGGTATTTTCGGGGCCAGAAGTTGGAGCCGGGCATATTTGGAGACCAGGAGTCGGAATCGGTACCAATTCACTCTGGATTTCAAAAATATCTCACGCTTAACAGTGACTCTGGGGACCCGCTGACTAACTTGCAGCGTTGCAGAGAGGACGCCATTGTCCGAGAAACCAATCGGAGGCGACACTGACACTCCAACCAAATCAGGAACATCAGTCATCAGAAGATCAAGAACACCTCCCATCAAGGGGTGGATCTTTCAACCAACTGCTCGCAACCAGAGGCAGTCATGAAATCGAAGGCTGTATAGGCCTAGCCAGGACGATCGGTCCTACCAGAGCCTAACCATTCCGCATGGTGACAATTGAAATCACCCATAAAGAGAAATGCAGAACGCTTATTCGTTCTAGCCCTTGCTTTCAAAACCGTTCAGAAACACGGGTTTATTTAGGAAAAAGGTAGCCAAAGTAGGTAAGTAGCTACGTAGTCGAAATTTATGATCAGCACTGGTCATTGTTGTCATTGTTGAGATTATGACGCTTGTGGAGAGTCGGTGCTCTTGTAACCGCGCAAAAATCCCATCATCAGCAGACGGACTACGATGCACTGAAAACAAAAGTTTCTAAACGAGTCACTGACTCGAAGCACCATCAGCTCACAACTAGGCTAGCTATCTACGCGCCATACACCCTGCCGAAACTAGTATACCTATACGAACATGGCCAAAATGAAGAAGAGAAAGAAAAGGAAAATAAACATCATGTGGTACCTAGCTACTCCCTCATGGCAATGAGACGAGCAGATTGGGGAAGACTGAGTACCCAGCTATAGCACCAGTCTGTTCATCTCCTCTCAGAGATGTCGTTGGACCAAAAGGTCTCATCCGCCTTTAGAGTGTCATTTCCTCCAACTCCAGGGAATCTAGAGCCCCAACCCAAAGCTGGCTCATACGAACAAAGAGGCCTCCGGTGGCCAGACAATGGGGGCGCCTGATGACGCGCAGGCCCTAACCCTAATTGAAAACGGCTACTTTACGTTAGGCAGGGTCAGGATAGGTTATGAAAGCTAAAGGTGGGTTAGGTCATTGGACTGGTCGAAACAATGCACGGTATGCGTGGGTAAATGATTGATGTGAGCGAAACGCGCGTTACCTACTTCGGACCCGTACCATCTAACGCGCCTAATGGGGTCCACGTCCAAACGGCACTGCGTACAAGTACCTTAGGTCACTCTCGGCGCGACTAGCAAGTGCAGAATCCTACCCCTTGGACCCAAACGCGTCCGACTCCTTACCGCTCCAACTGTTGAGAGAGTATGAGTGCCGAAAAATACTACATGCTAATTTTATGCGGGCTCTGATTCCAACAACCGGTTGGTATCCGACTCAATCACCCTAAAACGTAGGTATTACTCTTGTTCGCTTACCCTGCGAGTAGCATTCCCATGCCTGCTAGGGTATAGTCCCACCATTTTATGAAGGCGGTTCAGTCGTGGTCAAATTCCTCTACAGCGTAGCCAATCCTATGAATATTTCTTGAGATTTCTCTATATGCAGTTAGTGGGCGTGTCTAAAATATGGGCCGAACAAAATCTCAGATACACTCATAAAATTGTCAACGCTATAGAAGAATTTGACCCAGACCGAACCGCCTTCATAAAATGGTCAGAATATAGTTAGTGGTAAGCAATACGTATATACCGGTACAGATCCTGCTGACTGACAGTGGTCCGGCTGTACCTACTGTGCCTACCATTGTATGCTAACCGTGTATACTTCGTTTGTTGACCAATAGTGACCATATACCGGTACGGACTTCGGTCACTATTTCCACCAGCTTGTCATGCTCGATAATCATGGTGGCAGTGTCGACAAACAGGTGTTGCTGAAACAAGTTACGAGTATGCAGCAGCTTACATTTATTCTATTTGAGTGCACTTATTCCTAAAATGTCAAGCGTTTTTGACAGCAGTCTTTCAAAGACTACGCTATTCCAGCCAGAAACCGAAGTTTACTTTGGCCCTGCAAAGTTAACGATAACGCGTTTGGGGTTCTGAAGACTGGCGACACCTCACCGTGGATTTCCACCCAATAGTTCTCGCAGTTTCTTTTTTTTCTTCACAGCACTAACCAAAAATCCATACCTATGTGACATGAATAACTATGACCTGCGCAATGCGCATGCTCTTGCTGTAGTGGTCGTCTTAGCAACAAGGAGTCCCGGTTCTTAATATGTTCAAGGGTTCTCTAATCTTAAAAAGTTTTTCTCTCTTTCTTCATGAACTTATTGCAGGCCTTCGAGGTATCAAAATTTCCTTGCTCCCTTTGTTGTTCTTTGAGTATCGGTATTCCTACTAAATGATATCTTCTGTTATTCCTTCTTTTCTAAATTCGTAATCCCTTGCGTAGTTGTGCTCCGTGCATGGGCTTTAAATTTTTCCCTGTACGGATACTTCATTACCTTTTCTATTCTGTTCTTTCAACGCCGTGTTGTTGCTATAAAGTGTTATAGGCCTTCCTATAAGAAGGCCTAAACACTTGAACTAACGTTATTACTTATAGGCTAGCCTGGTTTTGTATCCTTTGATGGTGGATAGATGTAGATGAGGCACTATAAGGAATTTACTGCACTCTGTCCATCCTATGTTATGAGTAGTTGCCCTCTGAAGGCATCTCATATACATACCGTATAGTTTGCGAAAATGGCAGTTTCCGTGCCCACTTTGTTTCGTTACTTTTTCCTGTTCCTACATGCACTATCGTATTATTTTATTTCCAAAATATTATCCCATATTCAGTGTGCATGGATTTGCAAAATATTTTATGTATGTAACTGTACATTCACCATTTTTCATTCTTTCTTTGAATTTGAATCGTAGTCTCCACCCGAGAGGGAGGCATATCCTACATCTGTAACATCACCCATGGAGAACAAGGAGGATGGATGGATCAGCTACCTCTTTTCCCCTCCGTTCAGTAGGGGAAGCTAGGAATATTATAAGTAGATAAAAACATGGAGGCAGTGTCAGCTAGCGCCGTATCAAAATCTATTATACGGTATGTACTTTAGCTGCCTTTTGCCCTTTAATGATTATTAATACTGTTTAAAATTTTATAAAGTCTACCGCGAATAGGCCTATGCAGAGCCGGGTGACGCCTTCTCCAAATCACGCCAGTCGGATTTCTCCAAAAATCATGTTGCTTGTTTCTAGTGATAACCATCATGAGTGAAATTGATTATTTATATGTCCGCGGAGACGGCGCCACTCGGATGCGCATTCTACGCAGCATCTCGGCAGTCCTCACTACCATGTCCCGGTTACCGCTACCACGAGCAGCTTTATATCACTGCCTAGTGTGAATCATTCTTCCCTCGATCAAAAAACACTGGGAGGTGCATTCTGCGCAGCAGCACGGCAGTTCCCGCTAACATATGCCGGTGGTTGCCGGTAACACGGGCGGTGTTATCACTAAGTGTTTGATGACCCGCTGGTGCAGCGGCGGTCACTATTCATGGTGCCGTGTTTGTCTGTGTTAGTAAACGGAGCCCACCGCCGCGCACGCTCCTCGCCCGCGTTCGTCCGTCGGTTTTATTTTTGGCTGCGGCCAACTGGGGCCCGCCGAGGCTGCTCCGAGGCGTGTGTCGGTGAGTCTCTACGGCAGTGGTTCCCGACTTCTTCTTTTGTCCGTGCCCCACCTAATCACCTCTGAAATTCCGGCGTCTTCTTCCCTAGGATAATACATGATTTATTGCCGATGTAGTATGCGGCTTACCTGAGTGTCATTTACACTGCCAGTGGCTATATGTCAAGTTAGGTTTCTATTCCAGGTAAACCTAACCTAGCTGAATCTATTCTTAACGCTTTGCATGCATGATTTAACCATGACACTCTCGTAGGGATAGCACTATTTGGTACGTGCCGTAAATGGCACGCCATGCGTTTACGGGCTAAGTAACCTCACTTTACACATACTCTGAGGTAGGCTACATACCGTACTACCGTACCCGTAATTTTTTACTGTTAAAAAGGTGAACTTTCATTCAACTGAAGTAGTAGCTGTGCAGGTCGTGGCAATTACACATGTATATACATGTTTCTTATGTATGTACGGCATTTTCTATATGAACACTATCCAGTGCCACGCACACACTCTTACTTGGCGTAGACAAAAAAAATCTTTGTTTAGACCTCATTTTCAAATTGCCCTCGTGAAATCATATGGCCTCCATGTTGGGGCTTGCGCCTCATCTTAAGAACCCGCGTCCAACGGTGTATCCCATCCCTGCATTTTCTATTGTCCCACCCCTTCCACCAGTGGACACAGGGTAGGTATCAACTACAATGCACCATAGTCAGTATTAAGGTGTAATCCATAAATGGGCCCTAAGGTTAGGTAAGCTAAGTACGTCTAGCGGATGTTCAGGGCCGTAGCTAGAGAAGGGGCCTATTTTTTGTTTCTTCATGCGCAGCGTTTGCATCATCAAATTGAGTTTGAAATATTACATCCGTTTCACTTTCCATACTGAACCCATCGCCTCAAATGCACATGATAGAAAAGGCTTACCTCATCCTATCAGCAACGTCCCTGTTTCTTTTCTGTGGAGTCGCACCTCTAGGCCAGGGAGGAGCAATTTCTTATCGTAGCCGATAGCCTGCCAGACAGTTCTCATACCGCGCTCGCTTTAATTGCTTCCGGTTTGTCCTATACTCCTACTGATTATTATCTCCTTACGCTCCTTTTTCCTGGTTTGTCGTCCAATTGAGCATTTTTATGCGATTATTTGGTATCGCCTCTTTGGACATCGGATAATTGCTTGTGATTTTCCTATTTCGTATCGTACGCGTGTGCATTGAGCTAGACTCTGGACTTGGTTAGGTTGATTTTCCCAATTTCATGGACTCGCTGCATTCCCTCGGCGTTTCCTCTCGTTCAACTCCATTGCAGTTGCTAGGAAGCCCGTGGAAAAGGTGGTACAATAATTTATGTAGCGCTTATAGTTAACTAACATTAGTATAGCAGTTCTGCTTTCCAGTGCATGTTTTGCATAAGTCTCTAGACATAATATATAGGTACCTACGTGCCACTTCTTTCTTACTCTCATTGGATCGTTGGTAATGTTTTTGATAGGACGAGTTGTTTCCAGGACTAGGTATATATAATACCTACTAAGCACACACAGAAATCTTTATTACGATAAGTTCTTTACCTATTTACCTCAGAAGAGGTAAATCTAAAAGAAGTGTGATTAGACTTCTATTTTAAATGTTAAATGTAAATATAAGCTTCCCGTAACATAGATTTCTCTGTGTATAATTCAGGACTATAATAACACCGGTAGGTAATAGTTGCTGTTGCTACATGACTTTCCTGATGCACTCGACCTTTTTGCATGGCAGTGGTTAACAAAGGACCGAGACATTGGCATCGTATTCTCAGTGGGAATGAGCCGCAGCTACCGTTTACTGCCTAATGTCTTGAGCCGTGTTCACACGCCCCTCATCGTAACGCGTTCAGTCACGAAAATTAACACGAGCTGTACGTCAACTTTTTCTGTCTATGTACGCACGGAGAATTAAATGTCCTTCATTCAAATGAATGAATGACGCCATGCGTTCAGTAATGGTATCGTTTCTTGACATTTTGGCTTACATTTTACGTCGGTTGAAGCCACATTCGTATCCCATGATCTTACAGCCTGGTTTTGATAGGAACAGCCTATTTTCAAAATATTTATAGCCTGATTGACCGATAAAAGTGAAATCAGCACCCAACAATTCGCTTCGTTGGCAAATCAAAGATGGCGTCAGTGTTCTTACAACATTTTCTGGTCATTTAGTTTTCCTGTGTATAACGGGAGTGCAGTTATGCTGATCGTTAAAGTGACGATAAAAAGATCATTTTTGTTGACATGTTCATATTTGAATACATTATAGAAGGTAAATTCGGTATTCATTTGTTCTGTTTACTGACCTGGAATTACGGGATCCGTCGAAAAAAAGGACGTGCCTCATCCTTCAGTCTCCCGCATTCACTGCAGCTGCTTCTATCGAATCAACGCGCCGCATCCATCGGTTTGACTGAACGCGTTACGATGAGGGACGTGTGAACACAGCCCAATATGCTCTAACTGTAAAGTAACTTGAGCGGATTTTTGTGTCCCTCGGCTGAAACCTCAGCGTTAAGTACTCGATTACTTCAATTACTTACCAATTACATGGATGACTTGAAATCCCTGCAGTAAGTACCTGCTCAATAATTTTAATTACAATTACATGAATGACTAAAACCCCCAGAATTGATTACTCAATTGTTTTAACTACCATTTACATGAATAACTCAAAACCTCAGCATTAATTAGGCTACTCAATTACATTAATTGCCGAATTACATTAAAGGCCTGTAACTCTAACATTAATGACGTTACTCAATATTGTGATTAGCTAGAGTTCTCACTGAAGCCCACAGCATAGCACAACGTCAGACGATGACATTCTGACAAGCACTGATCTCCGAATAGACAATGCCCTCGCGTCGTGGAGTGCTGAAACACAACACACTGGTGTCTATACAGCCCTGCTGTCGCTGCGCTACAGCCTGTTGTAATACTGCCATACTGCCTCCCGTCTGACACGGTAGTATTTTGACTTCGCTTGACTCTATTCATACCAGGCTGTGTCGTTGAGCTACAAGTAGTCTTTGTCTTATTATGTTTCTACGAGGAAAAACAGCCTTTGTGGCGAGGTAAGATCTGACAGACTAGTATATTGATAGGGTTAATTTATAGCGCGAAGTGTGATGCACTGAAACCTCACTTTGTGATTGTAGTTCGTTCCCGAGCTTTTTACTTGTATTGTAAACCTCGTGTTAAAGCAAAGCAGTCGGTCCCCTCATGTTATAGGCCTGATTGGAAATTTATATGCCATTATTGGATATTATCCGATACGCATTGGATAACGACCCATGAATGCAAGAGACCTTATACGTTGTTTCCTAGTGATTTACTACCTATTGAAAACATCACTTGTTACCTATTCAAAACGTTTCCTGTTACTGAATCAGAGTCTAGCTGGTTAGTTGTTTTACCTACGGTATTGAAAACATCACTTGCTACCTATTCAGCGCATCGCTTGTTACCTATTCAGCGCATCGCTTGTTACCTATTCAGCGCATCGCTTGTTACCTATTCAGCGCATCGCTTGCTACCTATTCAGCGCATCGCTTGTTACCTATTCAGCGCATCGCTTGTTACCTATTCAGCGCATCGCTTGCTACCTATTCAGCGCATCGCTTGTTACCTATTCAGCGCATCGCTTGTTACCAATTCAGCGCATCGCTTGCTACCTATTCAGCGCATCGCTTGTTACCTATTCAGCGCATCGCTTGTTACCTATTCAGCGCATCGCTTGTTACCTATTCAGCGCATCGCTTGTTACCTATTCAGCGCATCG
>LQNS02000226.1:1595489-1608990 GCA_001587735.2 Parhyale hawaiensis
CTGCTCCCTCTCACTGCGGCTGCTCCCTCTCACTGCGGCTGCTCCCTCTCACTGCGGCTGCTCCCTCTCACTGCGGCTGCTCCCTCTCACTGCGGCTGCTCCCTCTCACTGCGGCTGCTCTCATGCACTACAGCTGCACCCATGCACTACAGCTGCACCCATGCACTACAGCTGCACCCATGCACTACAGCTGCACCCATGCACTACAGCTGCACCCATGCACTACAGCTGCAACCCTCCACATTGCCTCTGCACCCACACGCTAAAACTGCACCCACGCACTACTGCTGCTCCCATTCACTAGAGTTGCACCCATTCACTACCGCTGCACCCATTCATGCCGGCAGCTGCATGCACCGCTTTGTGTGACACACATCGCCCGGCCGCTACCCACCTGCTCCGCCCGCAGTGGATCGCGTGTCTGGTGTGCGGCTACGTACGTAAGTGGGTTCGCACCTCTGTACGTGCATGTGTGTTACGATCAAGTTGCGTTTCCAAAAGGCTATTCTTATCTTGGATTGTTTGTCAGTCGCGGTTTTGACAGTTTTATGTTTGTTTTCTACTTGAAGTCGACGTACCGTTTATATTATGCGGAAGAGTGTGTCTGTGGAGATTTATTACACTTTTTACCACTATCACCACGAATTTCAACTTGGAAAAATAAACTTTCCACTCATGAAATCACTCTTCTCAGTGGTGTACAACTCGCTTGTGTAAGCAGCTTCTATTACGTGGGTCACGAAAGCACTGGCCATTTTCGTGATAATCAGCATATAGTGAAACAAACAAGCAAAAAAAAAAAAAAAAAAAAGAAACTCGGAAACTCCACGCAGTGGGCAACGTGCTAATCTGCAAGTTTGGTCACTGCTCTTAAGAGGTCAAAACATCAGCTGTTAGAAACTATTGCTCTCCCTTGTACTGTGAAATTGTCGTACAAGTGATGGAATTATAAATTGATACAGGTCGCGTTCCATGAAAAATTCCTTGCAGCTAAGGTGAAGAATACCCTATAGTTGAAGCTTTGAAGTTGAATCGATCAGATACAGCGTTTACCATTTTCTGAACTACAGTATCCTAATGAAGTACCAGAGTATTTCGGATTGGATCCAAAACTGAAAGCTTCCCAGGTTAGTTAAGTTCACCCTCTCTGGGTTACGAGAAGCAGTGGCCCCACTGGGACCTTGGACCATGGCCTATAGCTAGTTCTTCGGGACGTCTCTTTCGTGTCCTCTTCGTTTCCTTCCGAGTTTAATTCAATTTGTAATCCTCTCCGCTGCTTTCTTGACTTGCTGTTCCCATGCGCCTGATCCTTTGGGGGAACACCTTCGTGCATGGGTTCTCCTTTTCTATTCACATAATATATGTTCCGTGTTTGTCCATCTATTAGATCGCCCTTGCAGTGGAAAAGGAGGCGTAATTTAAACCCCTCAACTTTATAGTAATAACCCAAACTGAATGGTGGTATATTAGAAAAAAGGTATAATTAAATGTGTGATGCAATATTTCACGTTATTTGCATTGCCTATTCTTATCCAAACAGTTGAGAAGCTTTGTAATGACCATGCGTGCAAATTTGACTACAAAAATCGTGGTAAGTCATGCACTTTTTTTTCCGCTCTTAGCTAGGATACACAAAGCAAACGTATATACAACTAAATACATGTTGCTCTTTTACTAAAGAGGTTTCACGTAGGTAACACATACGTTCACTAGCTGCCTGCGTACTGTCATTCCCAATTTTTAAAGTGTATATTTATGAGTTTTGTCTTTCCTCCGTGCATGGGGGAAGTGCTTTCTGTTTTCCTGGCATCCCCCATGTCCCTTCCATTTCTTCACTGAAAACATCGTTGCAGTGGTTGGGGGGGGGGATTGGATGAAACTTAGATTCTCACTAGTTTCATTATTAGGTTGAAGAGAAAGCATGGAATTTTACTTGCACATTGGTCGTTACTATGCGGGTTTGATTGTAACGTTTATCCGTCTTTGAACTGATGAATCTATGCCTAACAATTTTATTCTTTTATTTCGAAATTTAAACGTCGGTTCTCTAAATTGATCAATAAGTGGAAATATAGGTCCTCGCTATGGGGGCTTGATGGTAATGTTTATATGTCTTTAAACTAATATGTATGCAAAGTTATTTCTTTCTTAGTTTGAACAGTAAACACGAATTCTTTAAAACAATAAATGAGAACAACGTGGTCTATATTATAGGAGTGTGATGTTTATTGGCGCACAATAAACGTATCAAGTCTGCATGGCGCGTCCTTGTTGCCTTCCATATAATGATGCAGGCTGTCGCACACATCTCCAAACCTGCACCAGCTCCACGGACACACATGGCCGTGTATAGCACGCCGGGCTCATGTGACTCACCGTGGAGCGCTCGAGGTGCGCCCGTCCGCCGACCGTTTATGGTACCGAACCATTGTCTTTTTTCCAATATGGGTGCAGTCGGTCGTGCTGCTGCTGTTCCTTCACTTTGGTGGTTGTGTGGAGGCCTCTTCACACGATAGTCTTTTGAAGGCGTTCTTTCAACCAATCGTCCGAATGCGTTTCTGCGCTGCTTTTAACAGCAGTGAAGTGCACTACCATTAATCTTTACTACGAATTTAAAGAGACATCCGTAACTTTACTATGGACTCTTTCCCAGCAAGTTCACTCGACGGCCAACATCTTGATCTCTTTTATTCGCTGGACATGCAGTTGCGCTTGCAGCGCCGCTGGAAGACATTCGCTCGATTTACTGAGGAAACACGATTGAAGGACCGGCTTGTAGGTGGTGGTGCTAAGAGCAGAAACACTGAGACTCTACGGGAACCCAATGTTATCTTGTGGAACACACACAATCGTGTTGGTTCTATTCCATGTCAGGTGAAGCCATTGGACTCGCGCTGCTTTGGTGTGGTTCGGTCGACGTGCTTCATTCTGCTATTATTAGTGCATTTTTAATTAATGCCGCGATTTCAGTAACGGTAATGTTAGTAGTTTTTTTTTTTGTCAGATATATACTGAGCATTCTATTCAAACACTTACCTACCTGTTACTATATGAACAATTTTCGTAACCCCAATAAACGTTCAAATTATGTTTCGTTCCTTTTGTANCCTTTGTCCCGTGAAATGGGGAACTACAAAATTGAGGTAGATTCAGCGACGCCCAGCGTCCTATGAACGCGCGCGCGCATCGTTTGTGACATCTAATTAGACCAAATAAAATACTGAACAATGCATGGATCAAGAGGGCAATACTTCTAGCCATTCAGTGAGCAAGGGAAGCAGGTTACGCCGTGGACAGGGAAGCATAACCTAGGAAGAGAATAACATGACAACAATGCTTCTTCTTCTCCAACAATGCGCAGGATGGATCAGCGCCCCCGCTCTGCAGAGCCATATCAGTTTACGGCCGCCGGCCTATAGCGTCCGTCGCACGAGGCCAAAAATAACCCGGAGGAGCGTTATGCAATGGCACTACAGGTAGCGGGCCAGCGTCCTGTGAGTTACGGTCGATATCCTAGCATATTTACGCCCACGCTTTTGCTGCTCCTGCCCACGATCTCCACGGCTCTTGCTCTTGTTTTTGCCCACTCTGCTGCTGCTGCTGGTCGCGATTTAGGGAGTTGTCGGTGCCGCCGTCCCTCCTTGGTCACTCCCATGTGCACCATGTGTGGCATTTTGTTATTGCTGCTGTTGCGATGAAAGAAAAATTTAATGCAAAGTAAGGTAGAGCTATTATGAGACTTGCCTGTCTGAAAAAGAAGCTGACCTTATTTAGAGAATGGCAGTTAAAATCAAGTGCACAATGGTGTATGTGCACGGTGTTTTGTCTATTCTGCTGCTGCGACCAAAAAATAAAAGAACAAATGCGAAGCGAGACTGAGCTACTGTTACCAGACTTTTTCCTGCGTGAAAAAAGGAAGTAACTGCCATTCGGTAAATGGCAGTTAAATCCTGGC
This sequence comes from Parhyale hawaiensis, assembly GCA_001587735.2. NCBI lineage: Eukaryota > Metazoa > Arthropoda > Malacostraca > Amphipoda > Hyalidae > Parhyale > Parhyale hawaiensis. The sequence goes on from LQNS02000226.1 coordinate 1,599,445, forward strand.
CACTTCCATAGCTTTACTTCCTATCTCGCCGTTCTATGCTTTATTTCATAGTTTCGTTGGGGCTTCTGCTCCTGCTGCTACGATCTCCCATCAAGGGGATGGACATTCTTTCAAACTCTATCTTTATCAGAATATCTGTTGGACCTCACGCTTTCAAAGGTAGAGCTGAGTGACTTTCCGCAGGGAATGTTGCATGTGACCGCAATACCTGTTGATAAGGTTAGTACGCAAAGTTTGGCAGGTCCTCTCTTCTTCCTCCGTGTGCTGGGCGACTTTAATCACTGGGCTCCACCCTGCCGCCATGTTGGGGCCAGGAGTCCTCAGCAAATGTGTCTCTATCTTTTACCGTTTCCTCTCTTGTTCATTGGGCTCTCTGAGATACTTTGGACCTTGTTTTCCTGCCAATAATAGTGCACTTGGCCAACTTACGACAAATTATTTGGCGATGAATACTACTCGGTCGTCCGTGCTCTCCACATGAAGCAGTCTCACCGACCTTCACTGCATGGATTCCACTTTATTATGGATGCGGTTTTAAAGCTAGGAGTATAATAACAATACTGTAATAGTAATGCTGCTACGATCAAAAGATGAATAGCTTACGTAAATGCGGCTTTTTTTCTAGAATAGCTGACGTCTTTAGATAGAAACAATTATCACTTATATGCAGTACGTATGTAGTGCGTTCATTGTGCATAGCAATCAAAGTGCTCACGTACTTCCCCTGTGCGTTGTTTTGCTACCGCTGTTGCTCGTGACAAAATTGCGTTTAATAATACTCAAGGATGAGATAGATTCGTCCCACTTATCCTAAAAATAGGACGAGATACATACATTCGTCCCACTTATCCTAGAGAGGGACTTCACTAGCTACTGTTTCTTGTCATCACAGAAGCTAAATTTGTGGAAGAGCTTCTGCTGTGCCAGAAATTCTCTTAGTGACAGACGTCTCCGAGGGGATTCCTCGAGTTACAGGCCGTCGAGGATAAAGTACTTCCGTGCCCACTTGGCTTCTTTTATTTGTCTTATTCTTGCTGACAGTCGTTCGTTCTGTACTTCTTTCCGTTTTGCTGTTCCCAAACGGCCTGTTCCTCCATGCAAGGGTTCCCCAGTCCTGGTGTTTATCACTGCGTGTTCCTTCCTTTTCTTCTCTTGAGACACCTCTGCAAAGCTATATGCTATCATATACGATGATTTTCGAATGAGCTCAAGGTAGTGTAATGCAGGGGCCACACTAGGCATTCATCCTCGCAACTTGCTGTCAGGACGCGCAGCTCGTACGTCTTCGAGCAGCAAAATTGCTGCTACCAACAGACTAGTTGCGCCTACGTGGCGAAAGGTCGCTTGAGGTTTTCTATGGGCAACCAGTTGGTCGTACAGCCGCGTAAATCGAATTTGTATATACAGTGTGATTCTGAGTGCTTTTTAAAACCACATTTTTTGTTATTTGTAAAGTGTTTTTTAGTTACTTATCCTACGAACTGAGATGAAATCAAAAATCTGTTCACATTGTGGCGTTTTCGCTCATTGCTGCAAATTTCTGCTGTAAAATCGCAGCTCTGTGCGTTTTCGCGGGCGTCCATTTTGATACTTCCGAGCGATTTAGGCAGCAAACAAAGCACGTTCATCCGCAAAACGAATAAACTGGGCGTTTCATGAGGCTTTCTTGTTTCTTTATAGACATTTTAAAAGCCTTTAAGCCAGTCTGATTTCTATTTCACTGCAAATTTGACGAGAAATAGGAAACTTCACTACAGTAGTGACACTTGTGGAGAATACTGAGCTGACGGTAAACATTTTATCGCCGTTTTGTGAACACAGTTGTGTTTATGTTCGTAGATAAAATAAATGTTAGAACCCTTTGCACTACCTCTAGGGAACAGAAAATTATCGAGTTACCTTTACTTGTCAATCATTTTTGGAGTTGCTCTCCAAGCCAGTCAATTAATTTGATTGGATGTATTGCCGCGCCCTCGAAAGCACGACCGCGTGGTCAAGAAAAGTATGAAAATGTTAACCTAAGCTCACTTAGCAGCACGGGCATTGCTGTAGCACGATATAACTGGTATCTGCATGTACAGTGATTGTTTATTCCTAGTTGTATCGATACTAGAAGTAAAATAAGGTATAACAAGTGAGAAAAACTGCAGTTTCTTTGGATCAAGAAGCATGAGCAACCAAGTTCTGCGGAACATGTGCGTGGTAGTCTGGACGGGACTTTGTATGGCGGAAGAGCAGCTGCTCCTCGCTAGTGTGTCACCTACAGTCGTTCCGATACACAACAAAGATTTCTGAGTGAGTTGCGCGTTGCTCATACGAATGCCTAGTGTGTCCCCTGCATAAGACACCCTCGTTGTGCGTAGGAACATCGTTGCTGCATTGAAAACCAGTCTGAGTGCCAGCAGCAAGATTTCACTATACCGTGCACTTGAGCTTTCACAGGTGGTTTATATCTAGCAGTTATAAGAGTCTGTCAAGGATTTGGAATTTTTACTGTCTCTATAGATAATATTTCAAGTAGGCCTATACGGGGGCATATTGTCGTGTCGAGTAGGCCTTATCGTTAAGATATGGCCTACAGACATTCTGATATAAAAGGGCCTACAGAGATTCAGATAAAAAAAAAATGTGTGCCTAAATAATAGGTTAGATACCTATTCTTGATGAACCGAATCTATCCCAAACTATTATTAACTAACCTAACCTACAGTGGGGCTCGAAATATTAGTCCTGGACATTATTTTACGATTAAATAAAAATAACTGATTAAATTTAGCTTGTATTTCATGTATATAATGTAAATATTGTTTTTAATGATATACCAAAACAAAATAGTGGCTTCATTTCCAAATATTTCTTAATTTCATTCTTTTATAGAATTTAGCTCTTTTCAGGTGGCTCGCGTTATTATAGTCACTCATCATAAACTATCATTTTAGCGTGAGTTTTCAACGTTTTGTATGAATTATGATAATAAAAAACAATATCATTAGTTGGTGTATCTCCATTTACCAAACAAATATTCATAAAATTACTCAAATTTATGCTTTATTTGTTGACGTAAGCTCCCTTATTTTGAATTATCTGAAACTGCCTCTCAGTGACGGATTCGGTTAATTTTTTAATGGTGCGTCCTGTGTTGCCTTCCACAAATCATCTTTGGAAGAAAACTGGCGGAGATTCGCATAAACCTTTCGCTTGATAATGGCCCAAATATTTTCAATGGGGTTCCAGTCAGGAGAACAGGCAGGCCATTGCATCAAAGTATCATCTTTGAACCCCATTGATGTAAGAAAGTCATTGGTAGCTTTAGCAGAATGTGATGGAGCGTTATTATGCATGACTTCGATCTTCTTAAATTTCGGAGAGACAGTGGGATGTCTTAAAGCCACTCCATCAACGCTGACCCAAGGAGGTTGCAATAAGCCTCAGAAGTAAATTTAACGCTTTCCAGTACTTCAGGTAAGCGTACTGGGCCAACGATTTGATTATTGATTATGCCAGCCCATATCATTATGCCTCCACCTCCTTATTGGCCTCGAATAAGAGTGGGGCGCTGGTGTCCAGAAACGACCCGTAACCCATTCCTTCGGCCAATTGTCAGGTCCATCCAGGGCTGCTCTGGATTCATCAGTAAACGGAATGTACTTCACTGGTAGTTTCATATACTTGTGGGCCCACTGTACTCGCCTTTCGCGGTGTTTGGCGTTCATTGGAGGCGTTTAATGGGTGATACGTTTTTTCCCATCTCACGAAGTACTTTGTTCCGGGTGGATTTCGGCACATTTTTCTATCCTGCAGCAGCAAATATCTCTCCACCGTTTTCCCCGAATTGGCACTCATTGCGCGACGAATTCTGCGCATGTTTCGATCAGTTTTAAGGTTGGATGACCCCACATCTGACCTCCTCTTCCTTGGAGACGGATCCGCTAAAAATCTCTTTAATTGTTCTTTGGTGGCGGTCCGGTTCTTTGGCTATTACTTCGATCGACACGTAGGTATAACTTTTGCTTTTTTTATGATAAGAGACTTTTCATCGCCAGAAAAATCTGTTTAGGTCCCATAATGGGAAAATAATATTGGTGACTCGAACCACTCAATTTTAGCAAAAAAATAAAAGTAAATACTTAAATTTACTAAAGGATCTTGAAATCGGGTTGTTGATGTTATAAATATATTATAATATCACACTTTATAATAGCTCAAACTATGAAAACCACAATCAGTGGAGAAATGGAAAAAAATTATTATTAAAAGTTCGTTTTGACTATTATCTCGAGCCCCAGTGTATCATACCTATATTATGCTAACCTAACACGCTCATGCAGGCCACATAGGTACTGTTCCAGAACCTCTGAAGCTAAATTATACAGATATCTTGTTCAACTGCTGCGCCATCATCTCTGAGTGCAACGCGTATGTTACACGTGCTTCAGTACTTCCCGAGCGTCTGGCAGTACCAAGTCATTCACATTTACCGTGATTCCTTCTCGAGTTGCAAACCTCGAATCTTAGTTGGATTGAGCGCATGTGAAGAAAGGCACGTCTTTTTTTTTTTATAAGGTTCACGCAGGGTTTAAATTGCGTTAGAACTGCTTGGCTTCAAGTTGTTCTATGTTTTTTCGTCTTTGGCATCTTAAGGAAGGAACAGTATTTTGTTCAAGGCATTGTCTGGCGTTTTTATAAAGTGAGCATTATGTTTGCCCCTGGTGACAAATGTCAGGTCGCCCATCCGCTTCTCTCTTTCGTACGGTCACAACTCTGACCCCTGGGTCCTCGAAAATGACATCTTCCAGTTTCACTTCAACTGTTTAACAAATTGCATTTAAACTCGCTGGACAAAAAAAAAAAGTTAGTCACTTGTTACTAATAAGGTGTAGGACCTCCACGAGCGCGTATTATAGCAGAATGTTGAACCGCATGGAAGTTTAGGTTATGTGGAAGCACACTGGAGGCACCAGTCTCCATTCACAGCTGCCTATATATAGGTATAGACGAGTTCCTAATCTGTTCTAGAACAACGGGAAGAAAGCAAGATGTTACGGAATGGCAAAAAGGAGTTATTGCTTTTGGTCAATCTAAGGGACATCGAGCAAAGGAAATAGCGGAGTTTGCTGGTGTTTCATACCGCACTGCTTTGCGATTCTTCAAACAATGAAAACAATCAGGTACAAAGGGCAATGCTAAGCGTAATTGCGGTCGTAAAAAGTTGCCAAGGCCTTTAACGAAACTTGTGTGCAAGAGGCGGAACAAACGGAAGGTAGGTCTGTCATGTTCTGGGGCTGTTTTAATTACTCGGCAGTGGGCCCTTTGGTTCAAATAACCATCAAAGTGAATCTGGAAGGCTACATTGATTTGTTAAATGACCAAGTTGTGTCATGTACACAGTATCTACATGAGGATCGAACTGCTACTTTGTCAATAACTGCCAAGAACTGCCTTATACATCGGCTTGATCGGTCATGCTGTAGCATGAAGACCATTCTGACAATGTAAAGCTCCTAGAATGGCCGGCTAAGTTTCCAGACATGAACCCCATCGAGAGTTGATAGGACCATCTTGAATGACAAGTTAGGCGTCGAGAAGATCCTCTACGTACTTTGGCTGATGTGAGGAATCGATTGATCAAGTGTAAATTAGAAAACTTGTAGACTCAAAATTTCCGCAATTGCTGGTAGGTATTATACGTACTCGTGGAGGTCCGACACCTTATTAGTAACAGGTGACTAATTTTTTTTGTCCAGTGAGCCTATAAGCGACTTTGAATATTTATTTAATTGCTCGTTCAGGGAACTTCCTGTCATGTTGACGGCCGGTACGTGGTAGTATGCATGATTCAAGTTCCGTCGTAAACAGTGAAGCTTGCGGTCCAACCCAGACGGCTGGGACCCATTTTTGGGACCTCCATTTTGCGGTAGGTTAGATTAGCGGGCCTTTGGGCGTACTCTCCCTCACCGGCGACGCCCCTGGGCCCCTCTATCAGGGGCCTTCTAGGGTCCCTCTTTTCCCAGGCCCCCTCTGAAGTTCCCCCAACCTCCCTCTCTTTCCCTAACCCTCTCTCAGGCCTCCCACATGCTGGCCCTGCAGTGTAATGAATGGAGAGCCGGACCCCAACCTCCTCACCCCCACCCCTCTCTGGCACCGCCCTCCCCCCTGTCTCCCTCATCTAGTTCACTGCTCTCATCCGCTTCTCTTTTTTTTCCCTTGTATGCCTTCTTTCCAATTCTGTTGTTCCTGCAAATTTTTATTTAGACTGCAGAGTGTACGGAAATACTGCGAAATATTTATTTTTTATACACAACATCAGCATGCAAGTTATGTTGATGCCACCGCGTTCATTCCGTATGGCCTTTATACCTACTTTCCTATCATTTTTGGCTTTATGTGAAGCGTGTACCAGCTTATACGAAGGCATTCTTCCCTCATTTTTTAATGCATATACCTGTTCCTGTAAGAAATCATCTCTGGCATTATTTTAACGGATGGTCAGAAATCAACTATTAAGAATAAACTTGCAGCCTAATACTAGCGATCGGAAATTAGGAAAATTTGTCCGGGGTTATTCTATTGGATGATTACGATCCCAAAAACATAGGATATGATCTCACACATTATTCTAATGAGAATCAACGATCCCAAGTTAGGAGCTAATCGTGGAAGGTTTACTGATGGGAATTAGCCTTTGAACTAGCGAGTGTGAAAGCAAGCAAGATTAATTTCTTGTGCAGCTTACTAACCTGTTAACGGCGTGCGTCAACTTATGTCGATCTCCCGTTTTGTTCGTTTGTCGTGGGTAGGGAAATTTATTAAACCCCATATATCTAACTAATATTCAAATTTTATAAAGAAGAGACCTAGACGAGTTGAAAAATTGACATTAGATTTATAGAAATTTATGGCAATAAACCCGCTAGGCAAAGTCATGCGTACTCTACACAGCCGCGTACAGGTTAGTTCGTATTGTTTGTAAAAGTAGGCCTTTCATTCCTTGCTTTTCCTGTCTGGTAACGTCTCATCGAGAATTGAATTAGGGCATCTGGTGAAGCGACAGCTGCTGTATGCTCTTGTTGTGGTATTACTGTACCGCATTGTTCTTATTCTTAACCCTATTTTGCTCTTGCATTGTTTCTCTAGTGGGGTGCTTTCTGCTATAGTATTGTTATAAGAGAACGAACCCTTGTGTAACGGGGCAGTATACTGCCTGAGTTACGTAGGGTTAATCAGACGTACGTACTGTGTTCTCTATACAGAGAAAAGTGTGTCTGGTGATTGCTACAGCTGTATAGTTGAACAGGTGTGTTTCCCAAATTAAACAGGTGTATTTCCACAGCTATAGCAAATTTATTTTTCTAATTAAACCTGTGCGTTTTCTAATTCAACCCGTGTATTTTTCTCATTAAACCGGTGTATTTTCTTAATTAAACCGTGTATTGCTATTGCTCTAACAAAATCAAGGTGCTTCTCTTAACGAACCATGTATTTTTCTAACAAAACCGATGCATTTTCTGAGTAAAGCAAAGTATTTTCCCAATTAAGCTGGTGTATGTTGCCAATTAAACCGGTATAGTTTCCTCATTAAAATGGCATATTTCTGTAGTGGAACTGACATATTTTTCTAATTAATGCAGCTTGTTTTTCTAATTAAACTGGTGTATTGCCCTAATCAAAGTGGCGTATTTCCTCATTTAAACCAGTACAGTTCCCAAATTAAATGGGTATTTCCTTCATAAAACTAGTGTATTTGATGAGGGAATTTTTCCATAACTCTCCTGGGGAAAGGGGAGGGGCATACGATAGATTGGCCATAGACATTAAGGTGCTGTTAATTTGGTTTGCCCATGTGTAAGCTACGGGGAGCAGCGACCCGTGGGAGACGCCTGGTGATGCTGTATTTTGTTCTCATCTTTCAATATTTGTTGTTCCAATGCGCGTTGATCCTGTTTGGGAACACCCTGCTGCATGGGTTCCACGTATCTATCGACATATGATATGTCTCTTGCTTCTTCCTCGGTTGGCTCATCTTTGTTATGGAGACGGCGGCTCAAACTATCTTTCCTGACTTGCCCTGACTATGTGCGTTGACTGAAGGTGTGAATAACCTCGTGCGTGGGTTTCACACACAAATAAATAAATAAAATAATTTTAGACGTCAACAACTACAACTGTGGCATCACAGTAAGTAACTTTCTTGAATTTTAAGAATGTCAGGAGTTGATCCGGGGCAGCCTGCCTGAATAGTATTTTCGCCGTCTCAAGCGTAACCGATTTTCCATTAATGCCAGAATCAATTTTGTGCATCGAACACTCAGGATAGAAGTTTTCGGGACACCCCTAGCCCATTCTTAACTTATCTATTGTCTAATCATCAGCATAAATTTTTACACCTCCAACACTGCATTTTCTCCTTCGTAAGCAAACTCGAGCCACTTGAAAACTGCATTGCGTTTGCCGCTAAGGTCTCTGCCGCCCAACCCGCACTTCCCGTGAGTTGTCTAAGCTGTCCCTTCGAGATGTCGTTCCTACCTGCGTTGATGCTGTGTGGGAACACCCTCGTGCAGCATGGACTCCATGTTTTTATTTACATATTTCTATTTCTGTTAGATCGCCTTCGTAGTGAGTACGGCAGCTTATAGCTACTATGTAACCCTGAATAAGCTTATCTGCCTCCTTCTTTACGGGCGTACTGTAGTGGGTCAGAAATTTTTAGACCTCCAACACTGCATCTTCTCCAACGTCAACAAACTCGGGCCTCCTGAAAAACTCCATTGTGTTTGCCGCTTAATTCTCGGGCTCCCACCAACCCTCCCGTCCGATCAGTCTCTAGCCTTACGGTGGTGGCCTTGAGCTGCGCAGAAGCTCAAGAAAAGGAATAATATTCTGCACTGACACATGGAGTGTTAGCCTTTCAAGGCGCTTTGTATTTACTGAGAGGAGAGTCTGTTCATCACGGCCGGGGCTGTGGGTGCTGGCGTGTGGCGACGGTGTGTGGCAGGGATCGATCGTTACTTGAGTGCCACAGGTCGCCATTGTGGCACGGATCACTGTGTGGTAGCGCTGTGGCACAGTTCATCGCTGTGTGGCGGCTTTGTGGCACAGATCATCACTGTGCGATGGCACTGTGGCACTGATCATCACTGTGTGGTGGCAGTGTGGCACAGATTTTCACTGTATGGTGGCGTTGTCAGGCATATCATAACTGTGTGGTGGCACAGATCATCACTGTGCGGTGGCACTGTGGCGTAGATCATCACTGTGCAGTGGCACTGTGGTACAAATCATCACTGTGTGGTGGCACTGTGCCACAGATCATCGCTGCGGTGGCAGTGTGGCACAGATCATCACCGTGTGGTGGCACTGTAGTGCAAATCATCACTGTGTGGTGGCACTGTGGCACAGATCATCACTGTGCGGTGGCAGTGTGGCACAGATCATCACTGTGCGGTGGCACTGTGGCACAGATCATCACTGTGCGGTGGCAGTGTGGTACAGATCATCACTGTGTGGTAGCACTGTGGCACAGATCATCACTGTGTGGTGGCACTGTGG
>LQNS02000226.1:1610363-1647643 GCA_001587735.2 Parhyale hawaiensis
TGTAGTATATTAGCACTACGTGGTGGCGCTGTGAAATATTAGCACTGCGTGGCAGCGCTGTGAAATATTAGCACTGCGTGGCGGCGCTGTGAAATATTAGCACTGCGTGGCAGCGTTGTGAAACATTAGCACTGCGTGGCGGCGCTGTGAAACATTAGCACTGCGTGGCGGCGCTGTGAAACATTAGCACTGCGTGGCGGCGCTGTGAAACATTAGCACTGCGTGGCGGCGTTGTGAAACATTAGCACTGCGTGGCGGCGCTGTGGAACAGATTAGCACTGCGTGGCGGCGCTGTGAAACATCAGCACTGCGTGGTGGCGCTGTGGAGCAGATTAGCACTGCGTGGCGGCGCTGTGAAACATCAGCACTGCGTGGCGGCGCTGTGGATCAGTTCGGCATTGTTGCGTAGCGTATTTCGGCATGCACGGTTATCGCGGTATTAGGTAGAGAACATTCATTTACTGCGCGAGAGGTAAAAGGTAGAGTCGCTTTGACTGTGCTCTCCAGCTAGGAAATACAGAGGCACTAGTGCGTGCTGTAGCTAATCCCTCTTTGGGCCATAGAAGTTTACGGCTGCAGTCGACCATCGATTGTCAGAGCTAGGACGTCAAAGACGTGAGGCTCATATGTTTACTGCGCCCTCCCCCCTCTCCCCCATTCAATTGTCAATGACATAAATGTTGACGCTGTATTGCGGAGCACCGAGACTTTCCGTTTTGGCTTGGGATAAGAACGTTCGACTCTGTGACAACTAGCGAGGCAGGCCGCAGCCGTTTAATGCCCGCGCCAGTCGATCGGGGTGTCCGACGGTGTTGGCGGCATAAGCCATAGAGCGTGTGTCTGACGGTAGTAGCGGTACCGGGCAAAAGTATTTACCGGCATATGCCTACAGTTGCACCGAAGGCAAAGCGTATTAAAAGTGTCATAGCAAGACACGGTATCACCCCCCTCCTCCACCACCTCCCCCGCACACGCGCCACGTAGTATGTTTATCAACGACCCGGCCACCAACTTTTGCCCAGAGTAACTTGTGTCTCTCATAAAAGCTCCCTGTGACAGTGACGGAAGATGGCCACGACTGGCCGTCCTCCTGCTGGTCGGTGGTGCTCTGAGCCGCCTCTGTCCTCTACGTCTGCGGCACCTTGTGTGTCTCTTGTGTCGCCCCTATACATACATACATACGTCAATGCTCTATACTCTCATGCTCTTGGTGCTTGCTTTCCGTCGTCTTGTTGGTGCTTGGGTTCCTCTCCTGCGGTTGCACTTCATACTTTTCGTCTTGTTGTTGAAGCTTGAGTTCTGTTGTTGTGGCCCCTGGTGCTTTTCGTCTTGTTGTTGATGCTTGGATTCCTCTGCTGCTGTGGCCCCTGGTGCTTTTCGTCTTGTTGCTGATGCATGGATTCCTCTGCTACTGTGGCCCCTTGTGCTTTTCGTCTTGTTGTTGATGCGTGGATTCCTCTGCAACTGTTACACTTTCTGATCCTTATGTGTCACCCCTGTACTTTTACATACGTCTGTGCTCGCAGTTAGTGCTCTTAATGCTTGCCTTTCTATGCCTTCCCCTCAGGAGGCATAGGCTGAGCTATACTGAGTAAAATTAGTGACCGCAATTTGAAAACAGAATTTTTATTATATCTTTGGTCTCTGTAAAATTATCACCCACAAGTTTGTCCTACGTTCACACTTAAGCCTATGGCGTTCGAACGCATCGCTGTGTCTGTTTAGGCAAAAAAAAACCTCACAGCATTTTGAATTGAAATTTATTCCTAAACCGACGAGATATTTACAGCTGAACTATCGTGACACTTGCCAAGTAAACTAACTGGACGGCTAATAGTTTACTAAATATTAGTGTACCTACTGCTGTACACACAGCTGCGTTTACAGTATTAGTGTGCTATTACTGTACACACAGCTGTGTTTACGAGGACTTATTGAAGGCTTCGGTTACCCTTTGCCGCTCCCGAAAGCATTATACGGTGTTTTAGATACTCCTAATCCTACACAAAATTAATCTTCAGCGTGAACAGTATAGGGTTGATAAATGGATTTAGTGAATACTGAATACTAAGTATAGTTAAGTATGAGTGGTGCATTCTGCGAATGGTAGCGCCGGATTACCACGAACTGGTTGGTATTTCCGCTCAGCTACACTTGCTGATGTAGCTACTGTTGGTGCGTGGTACAGTCTTGCAGTGCGGCTCACCATAACGCCTCACATTTAAGATCCGAGGACCTGTGTATGGTAAACTGCAGCGTTATATCGTTGCCTTCCTGCTCCTATATTATTATGTATATAAGCTTGCCCAGGCTGTGATGATCCAAGTCTGGGTCCTATGTTATGGGGAGTTGTGCCACTTGGGATCACGCAACGGCGCTGGTGTGGGATGTCAACTTCAACTCAAGATCTTCAATAAAATGCATCGACTCTCTCCGACTCATGGCCTGCAAAGTGTCTGACTCCGACTCTACAACTCTGACTGTATCACCAACTATGGAAGCCCTGCCGACTCCTATCAAAGATCGTGCTACTGCCGCAGAGCTCCAGGGTTACGGAATCGGATTAGTCAGACTCTTGTGTCCAGCCAGCTTCCGACTCTGACTCCTTGAACCGAAAAAAATTCCGACTCCTCATTTTGTTTGCAGCATAGGCCATTTGTTTTTACTAATTCTGAATGCTGAGATATGCTAGTCGCTGACTTCGGTACTGACTGTACAGCCACGCAGACAACTACTGTCGCATGTCTAGCTTGATGTCCCCCGTCTATGGGCATGTATACGTCCCCTAGGCACGGCACTGAGACGTGCGCACTGTACGCGCCCTCTCTGTACTGTCGCAGTACTTGCATATTACTCTTAACTGCACGAGTTAGTGTGGTGTTACATTAAATGAGTGTGTTTCAAGGACCCCTTGTGTGTTTGTGCAGTGCAGTGCACTCTCGAGATCTAGCTATCCTCTGTATAGTGGACCCGCCATTTCTCTGTATCGTTATCATGGTCAGTGCAGTTTTTGTCCCCATGATGTGCGTGCCATTTTTCTGTATCCTGTGAGTAGTAGTCATATGGTCATACCATTACCATGTATCCCCCCCCCCCGTGGATAGCGGACTCCATTTGGCTGCATCATTATTATGGTAGAATTATTTTCGTTTTACTGATATGTGCACCATGGTGGGTATGGGTTTTTATAGCTGTGAACACCATATCCACCATATCCTTGCATCACTTTCGGCATGCACTCTATATCAATGCATCACTTTCTCGGCATGCGCGCTAGATCCGTGCATCACTGTCTCTCCATGTATACCACATCCCTGCATCACTTTCTGGACATGCACACCGTATCACTTGCTCGGTGTGCAACATTTCCCTGCATCACTTGCTCGGTGTGTGCAACATTGCCCCTGCATCACTTGCTCGGTGTGTGCAACATCTCCCTGCATCACTTGCTCGGTGTGTGCAACGTTTCCCTGCATCACTTGCTCGGTGTGTGCAACATTTCCCTGCATCACTTGCTCGGTGTGTGCAACATTGCCCTGCATCACTTGCTCGGTGTGTGCAACATTGCCCTGCATCACTTGCTCGGTGTGTGCAACATTGCCCTGCATCACTTGCTCGGTGTGTGCAACATTTCCCTGCATCACTTGCTCGGTGTGTGCAACATTTCCCTGCATCACTTGCTTGGTGTGCAACATTTCCCTGCATCACTTGCTCGGTGTGTGCAACATTGCCCTGCATCACTTGCTCGGTGTGTGCAACATTTCCCTGCATCACTTGCTCGGTGTGTGCAACATTGCCCTGCATCACTTGCTCGGTGTGTGCAACATTTCCCTGCATCACTTGCTCGGTGTGTGCAACATTTCCCTGCATCACTTGCTCGGTGTGTGCAACATTTCCCTGCATCACTTGCTCGGTGTGTGCAACATTTCCCTGCATCATTTGTTCGATGCTCACATTATTTTCTCCTGCGCTGTAACTATAGTCAGCACACCGTCTTTTTCCCGTCATGTGTACAAGTTGCAAACATAGGGACCCAAATGATGCTGCGGTGGAAAAAATAATCCTGGAAACGATGACGATCGCAGCATTAATTAAGGGTGTAAAGCAGGGAGGTAGAGGGATGGAGACCACGTAGAGAATGAGCCAAGTACACCATTCATTCGTTCTTGCATTCATCCGTTCGTTCATTGATTCTTCCATTCACCTGACGGCATCTCTGCATGCTAACTCATTGACAAAGCAACTGGTCACGTTGGCCATACAAGGCCGTATCTCTCGAAATTAGATTGTTCAAGAATGGAGTGATGCCGTCACATGCAGCTAACGTGGCAACGGACTACCTTGACGGCCTGACATAATTAAATATAAGCGATTCTGCGAGCGGCAGTGCCGTGCATGGGCGTGTGTATCCCAGGGACGATCGGGGAAGCAAAGAATCCAGTATGGAATAGCTGCCCACATCTTTGTATTCTTGCAGAATTCTATGCTTTGAACTTTCCGATAATATTGTCGGAAGCTTAGAATGATCTGATGGGAACGCAGATCAGGCTTTGTATTCCTCGGCGAGACGATGTAAAGCTGCGTATTTCTGAGTTTGATTTTGATGCTCCGTTTGGCGGTAGGTAAATTTAAGTTTGAGTTGAACGCCTCGTTTGTTTATTTTCTTGTGGCATATAAAATTGTGACGCTGAATAAGTTTGTGTTAATGCATTACGTTGAATATAAGTTAGCGGCACGCTGTGCCATGGTTCTTTTATTTTTTTTATTGTTCTTCCCTTTTCGTAAACCGTGACGAAATTTATAGCTGCACCAGAATTTCATTTGCTGTTATGGCTTCTGGCGGCTCCAATTCCGTTAAGAAAGCGCTTTATTAAAACAGCTTACTCATATTTAGACAGTTAATAATCCTACTTCTATTAGAAACTACTTACGGCTGTGTTTATATCAATATATTTTTATAGCTATACAATTTAATATATGTTTGTATACCTCAGCTCACTCTCTATTTGAACATAAGCGGAAATTTAAACGTTGAAGTAGCAGCTAACCAAATTCTTCTTGAATAGCTACCTACGAATAAGAGTATGTAGCGCTATTAATACCTTCTTTGAAGATATGTAGCTATTGCCCTCCTCAAATCCTTAAGATTTTTAAGTTGTTGATTCTGATGCCTATATGCTTTACGCGCACATTGGACTTCATTGATTACGTTCTAATTTACGTCGCTCCCTGTTCTTTCTTTATTCATTCTGCTTACCCATGCAGTACTAGTAGATTAGATTAGATAGGCGGCAGTAGACGAACCAAGAGGCCCATTCCCAAAGAGATTGACACCGGAGCTTATACCCGGCACTCTATGAGCTATTGCCTATATGTTAGTAGGATGTAGAGGACTTTGGAAACGAGAGGAGAAGAAATGGAAGACGAAAGAGAAAAAAAGAAAGAAAAAATAAAAAGGGGGGAGAAAATCTCCGTCGAAGAGATGGTCATAAATGCACGCAAGCATGATCGATAGCCGCTGATATGCGGAGCTTAAATATATAGATGGAGTGGAAGTGAAAAGAAATCGGCTTAAAATGGCCTGGGAAGCTTTGGTCATTAAGTGCTTGCGACTCATGGAGGAGGAGTTCTTAGCTGTGTAGTACTGTCCAGTGAGAGATGTGTTCAGATATTTGCTTGTTGTTGATGAATGAATGGCAATCTTTGTCTCCAATGCTCTGTCTTAAATTTTTGACCCCTCGCTGCTTTTGATATCAACATAGTCCACCAGTCGGGATGCGCAGTGCTGAAGGCACTGTACTCTAAACATGACTACAGAATGACGCACACACGCTTTTCTCCGTATTTGTGTAAGAAAACTTGATTACGGAAACGATGAAGTCACTGTTGTTACGTGTTTCTTTTACATCAATTATTCACAGACAGGATATGAGTTTAATGTAGAGAACTCCAGTCACGCGTAATCTCGTTGATGTACGAGTACTATAATAGAAAGCACAGGTTGCTGCAGAATGACAGCTTGGCATGCTCTTTAGATGTTGCATTAAAGATGAATCCTCATTGTAAAAGCTTTAGAATACATAGTGCCATAGACTACACTGTATAGATACTTCGCGGCCCACTTGAAAGCATAAATAGGTCCGACCTGTGCGGCTGATTGATGAATCTTCCGTAACATGTTTTTTTTTCATTAACATAGGAAGCACGAACGAGAAGCAACCAAGCTGTGCGTGGTGATGCAAGGAATGTATCGATAAACGCAAATGTCAATAAAGGCACTAGTTGGCTGCAATTATTGAATACTAGGACGTTGAAATAACTTAGAAATGTTCATAATTTATTTCGTATCCTACCCGTAGGCGTAGCCAATGGTGGCGAATTTGTGAATTTTGTCAATAGATGCATTCCCTGCTTCAGCATCTTTATTTATTTTATTTATATATTTTTTTTTTACCTGTTTGATGTCCCTAGGTACGTCAATAAAAAATATGACACTCACCGAATAAGCCTTGGTTAGTCCACTGCAGAGAATGGGAGGTCCACTACCGTACTGTGTAGTCTCCAGCCGTACATTTACTCGCTGAAATTAGTGACTCGTTACTTGATGTTTTCTAGTTCTGTTCAGTTGAAAATATTCTCGCTTGGTGAAATCGTTCATGGCAGCAACAGCGCTGAGGTCTCAGCGAGGCAAGAGCTAATATGATGACGTCAGAAGGATCTGGAGGAAAAGCTGAGGTGCACTTAGAAGTTGTGCGTCTATGTCTTTTGGCTCAGGAATGGGTCATGTGCAAAATGACAGAGGGGTGGATTACAGATTTTGATAGTATCATCGATTCACTCGCGACTATCGAGAGTGTACTCACTAGCAATACTCATCGTACTACTTAATAGCAAACGATAACTATAACATTAATAAGGATACTCTCATGCACAATACTGGAAGCACTCGTGAACAATACCCATAGTACTCAGATAGTATTAATACTACACTTCGACAGTATTCATCGTCCTCGTAAGCAATACTGTTAGTACTTATAAGCATTTCTTGAAATATTCGTGAGCTATATTGACAAATCTCATAAACAATGACAGTACTCATTAACAATAATTATAATAATTGTTGACAATAATTTTGGTACTCCTAAACAATACTCATAGTTCTTATAATCAACAGCCGTCACTCATAGACAATACTGGGCGGTGTGGCCTCCTTGCGGTGTCAGAAATTTTATTATGCAAGGATTAATCTCCACAACAATTTTGAAAACTGTCAAGTTCCCCACAGTAACGAAGAAATCATTTGAATAGTGGATATCGCTACAACAAATGTAATTACTTCAGCACTAGTAGATATCACTAAAGTAACAGTATTTGGTGCAGGAACAGTGGAGATCGATACCGAAAAAGTGGATATCGCTACAGCAAAAGAGGATATCGCTACAGAAGAAGTGGATATCGTAAATAATGCTGCAGGCAATAGTGATTATCGATACAGCCTAATGTTACCTTACTTTTGACACTTCGGATGGTCTTCACAAGCAGTGCAGGCGATGTTATGCCCGCCGCTCGACTTGCGCTAAGGTGTTACTGGCCTGTGTGACCAGTGGCAGAGCCGGCCGTGAGTTATCTCTACAGTGCACATAACCGCTCAGAGCTGGTGTATCTGATACTGTTAGTACTTTATTTTCTAACTTTGGCACAGCCATCTTTGATGGAAAGTCCGGTATCACGAGTGAGCTCAGAGCGTCAGAAGAATCTGGCGACAATTTCATGACATACATTGATCTCTTCTGCGATTTTCCAAGCTTACATGGCTGTCCAGTAATAAAGTATTCGTTTGATTGAGCGCAAGTGGAGGCGGACAAGCCTCCTTATAGTTTAGTAGGCACAGGTCTCAGATTTTGATCATGAATAATTTTTATGGAGCATCGAAGGCTACGAGTTCCAGTGTTTTTTATTTACTTTTGGAGTAAAGACGGTGGGGCTGTCGGGGAGGAGTGACTCCGACAAAAGTAGAAATTACTTCAGCAGCCGTGGATATCATTTGAGCCGCGGTGGATATGGCCACTGCAATGTGCCCGCGGCTCTGCTGTGGCTGTGAGCGACGTGATCTTCCCCCCCCCCTCCCTCCCTTCTCTCTTCGGGGAGAGCCATGAATGGAGTGCCAGTCGGAAGTGCTGGGGACCGCGCGGGGGTTATTGGGGGTACTGTGAGGGGGAGTGGGGCTGCTGGGTGTGGGGAGGTGTGTCTGTGGGGATAGATGTAGGGGAGGTGTGGCAATGTGAGGGGTGGGGGAGGCGGGACAGTTGCGAGGAATGGGGGTGTGGTGGAGGCGTGACAGTGTTGGGGGTGTGCGAGATTCGTGACAGTGTAGCGGTGGCGTGACTGTGGGTGAGGGTGGTGGACCACTGAGGGGAGTGCGACAGTGAGGGGAGGGTGGGTGTTGTAAATGCCAATTGAGAGAGGGAAACTGAAGGAGTGCTCCGCATATTATTGCTGGAATTGCTGAGAAGGCGGGCGCAGGTGTGAACACTGCTATTCTGTACCAATTTACGGCAGATTGGCTTAAAAGGTAGCGTACCAAGCTCAAATCCCGATCCAAAACCTCGCGCCTAAAATATTATGGTTCATGCAAAGAAAGGTGAGCGCCTGTATTTCTATAGTTAAATGAGAAAAAAAAGGAACTTGCTCCGATTTAATTTTAAAATCCAGTTTAAGCCGGAAATTAGATTTTTAGATTTTTTTTAAATGAAAAAATATTCACAGTCTTGATACGTATTTCTGAATCATTCAATATTATAATTTCTGCGATCACTGATGATTCTCGCAGCTGGGCTCCCGCTGTTCGCTATTTGTAAACACTTTACCCAATTTCCGTCTAGAGATTGTAACGTGATTTTTTGTAACTCCATAAAAGTGAAATATGCTGGGAATGTATGTTTAAAGATAATTTAATAGTAAAAATTAAAAATTCCACATTTGTGAAACATAGATAACTGAAGCTAAATTTTAAAATTACAAGCTTTCGAGTGAATTACGCGCGCACAAACGCTGGATACGCCCTCACAGACACTGACGCAGATCCAAGAAGCTGGGAGTCGAGCTAGTGAATGGCGTGTGTCATTGCAGCTTATATCAAGTTACTGTTAAAGTTACGGAGAATAATTTTTACTCCACTGTTCTAGCTAAAGTCAGCTGTGATCTTAATTTTTACTCCACTGTTCTAGCTAAAGTCAGCTGTGATCTTAATTTTTACTCCACTGTTCTAGCTAAAGTCAGCTGTGATCTTAATTTCCAAATTTTGGATGCTTCATGATGATGATCAATGCCCTTTTCTTAGTTCCGCTGCCGATTATGAGGAGATGGTTTTTAAATAAATATTAAAGGTTAGCTTCCCCCTCAGGACGCATAGGATGGGTTATAGGTCACCGGGCTAGGTTAGTTTAGGTTCGCCCATCCTATGTTATGGGGCGCGGCGACCCCAGGGAGGTTGTGTAGGTTACCTTAGCCATTAGCTAGGCCTTCGGGCGTCTGTCTTTCGTGGCCACTTGGCTTCCTTCCCGATTTCGTACTCCGACTTGCTCATGCTTTATTCTGTTCTTCCTCATCTTTTCCGACTTGCTGTTCCCATGCGCGTTGATCCTGTGTGGGAACACCTTCATGCACGGGTTCCCCGTTTCTATTGGCATACTATATGTCCCTTGCTCTTTTCTCTGTGATATCGTTCAGCGCGGAAACGGAGGCTTAAACTTTCTGACTCTAATTAACTGTGTTCATTTGTTTTCAACTTTTTGTCGTGGAAACAACATGACGTCAGTCACTAAGATTAAGATTCTGAGTAATTTTTTTTTACTAAGTAATAAATAATACTTGGTTCAAAATTGATGGTTATTTAGAAGCTATTGTCTGTTTGTCTGCCTGTTTTTCTTGGCAACATGTCTCAGCTACGAATGGATCTTCATGAAATATGCAGGAATTGCTGAAAATGTTACCAAGAGCGACTGACCACACTTGTAGATGATTTGTCTGTCCGTTGTCTATTTTTGTGTTCGTCAGATCATATAACTCAAAATGTTATGGATGGATATTCATGAAATTTGCAGGAATTGTTAGAAATATTTAAAAAAGCGCAAGTTACCAAATTTTTATGAAAATCCGTGTATTCGTTTCTGTGTTTGACTAGACTGTAAATTTGTCTCAAGTGTTTGTCAGAACACAACTCAAGTTTCAGACGGATCTTTCTGAAAATTACTCAAGCTGTTAGTAATGTCAAGACGCCCAAATGACCAAATTCTGGTGACGATAAAAATGAAAATCCTGCTTTCAGGACCAATTTGAAGTTTTCGTCGACGTTGCCTTGCATGGCGGAGGTGTGCGCTATCAGGGTGTTTTTCCAGTTTTAATTGCTTTCATTCCATTTCTTGAATGGCTTCCTCATTTTGTTTGAACATTCTACATGTCGCTTCTTTTTCGCTCCTTGTATTAGCCGCAGTGACTTTTGTGGCCAGTAGAGTTGTAACTAAAAGCCTCATCCGTCAAGAAATGATGGCAAAGATTGATTTCTTCCCCGATGCGCTCTGTTTCATGGTTTAGCTCCGAAAAATACATTACCCTGTCCCTTTACTGCCATCTACACAATCAATGCTCGATGATCTCAGGCCGAGCAAAAAAAATACGTAAAATAGTTTGCCGTAGCTTGTAGGAAATAAGTGTAAATAAGACTAGTACGAGTTAGTTAAATTCAGTGTGTGTGCTGCCCTTAGATTGTAGCCTAGTCTCTGTTGCTTAAATTTATGCGTTCTAAAGCAGCCGTCCCTCCGCTGTGGAGCGTATGCATTCAGCTTGTATATAATGTAGGTACTAACTGCGGACGAAGAGAAAGCTACTGTAATCAACAATGCTACCAACAACAGTTTGGTCACTGAGGGCAGAAGTTAACCGCACTCACCAACCGGGCAATCCGAATGCACTAGTTCGTGCTGCAGATAAATGCCCGCTGTACCCTCGAGGACTGCACAGCTGGAGTCGACTTCAGATTGTCAGAGCGACGGCTTGTTGGCGACCGTCCCCATTTGTGGTTACGTCAGTGCCCTCGCTGCGGACTGTGTGGCTGTCAGTACGTAGGTACACGCTGACGCTGCAGTCCCGTGTATCAAAGAATTCACCTTTGTGGCGTGCAAGCGAACACTTAACTTCGAGCATGTATGCGCAGCACTCTACCACTGGCGAGGAAATGATGGAACACGTTTCCTTGACGCAACATTGCCTCAGTTTACCTTCATTGGTACATTTGAAATCACACAACTACCGATATTCACATTCCAGTGGCGAACATCGTGTGGCGGCAATCGTCTTGCGGTGGAGAGTGGACGGTAATCGGTGGTAAATGTTTTCTTATGATGAATGTATTCCAGTGGAGGAACGTCTCACGGCAAATAATGTGGCTGTTGTAGTAGAGATCGTTTACTACTAAATTACTAGTCGAAAATTATTATTAGTGTGCCCAACACCTTGCAGTGGCGATTGTCTTGCGAAATATATATATATATTTGTAGTAATATAGATATTCTTTCTCTTGTGCCAAATATCGTCCAGTGGCGATCTGGGCAGCACTTACGGTACAAAACACATAAATAGTAACGGTCCGTTACTCCACCAGAGAGGCGCCCGTACCGTTTTCCGACAAACGGACCGTGTATGCACTCGCTCCAGCACCAACAGAAGGAAGCTCTACGCGTACACAGTCCCTGTACGTACGCTGCTGGTTCATTCAGGCTCCAGTCCTCCATTGAGGAGTCGCTCCTTGCTCTATTGTCTTCCTGTTCGGTGTGTGGAGGTCGCCCCCTCTGCGCACAGGATCTGCGCAGCCGCATCGTCGTGCTTGTTGCTTCGTTGCATGTGCTCTTACTGCGCCTGCAAATGTATTTTTTATGTTCAGAGTCAGTTTTATAGTTTTCGTGAACTTGCAGTCTTTTTATAATCTCCACTGTTACTAATCTTCTCACTTTTACAATCTTTTTGTTATGTTCACCGTTCTATTTTTTTCGTGCAATAGCAATTTTTGTTTTGTGCTGAAAGATAGTTTTATTCTTCGTCCAATTGTATTCTTTTTTTTGTGTGTGTGTGTGTGTTCACGACTAGTATTCTCCATCGTCCAATTGCAATTTTTTCATTATGTTTACAGTTATTAATCTCTGTTCAATTGCTTCTTTTTACTGTGTTCACCGGTGGTATTTGTTCGCAGTTTGCATTATTCTTCGTTTAATTTTGTATTCACTGCTAGTACCGTATTCTGCTTCGTACTGCACTTAAAAGTATCTACAGTGTTTTTGTAGTACTTTCAGACCGTGTTCTTCACATGCGATCTACTTATCGTGTTTATTACCATACATGTGCGTCGTCGCCGGCCATCCCCCTCGCCCGGTCTTTATGCACTTCTTGTAATGCATTTGCGGTCTCATTTCCCGACTTAACTCATGGCAAATGAAAAGATCTTTATGATTTCGCGTATATTGAGTAGCACTGATAGTTCTGCCTGACTTCCCTGACTTGCTGTACTCTTTCTTGGACGGTGTTGTGCGGTGTTGTCTCTAACTTCTAAATGAGTGAATACCGTATGTCTAAAGCATTCCTGTGCTTTTGATTTAGCGATACTCTATATGTGGTGGTCTTCATGCTTCGGAGCAGGGTCAAGGTTTCGGCTGTCTCAAGTGTAATTTATTAATGATTAACTTTAGAACTCAATCCAAAATAGCGAATCGAACGCTCAGGGTGGTGATGAACCAACACTCATGATGGTGGTGAATCGGATGCTCGTGAATCGAACGCTCAAGTCAAACGTGAGCTCACTCGCAGCTATAATAAACAATATATTTTTCGCTGAATTGGAACCAATAAGAGACAGTAAAATCGTGATGAGCTCCGACAGATGGAAGCGTTAAAAGTCTTATCGGTGCCTACTTACCTGAGGTGCGCCTAAAAATGATGGTGCCTATTCTAGCTGAAGTGAACCTATCCTCTTCTATTCTTAACTAACCTAACACTCACACTCTGATATAGGTGACATGCTATCCCGGCACCGTCTTATCTTGTTATCAAAATCGTGACATAGGTTGGGTCAGATAGACTATCGGTTTCGGTCAGTTAGGTTCGTCCATCTTACGTATTTTATGTAGAGTCAGGTTCTTAAGAGGAAGCGCAGCGTTCCTTTTGGTCAGCGAGACATTTAATTTTTTTGTCACCTGTTTTTTTTACTACTTATGCTGACGATCTTTGTACTGTTCGTCCCCATCTGTTTTGCCTTGTGGTTCCCTTTACTGTGTTCGCTCCCTTTTCTTCCATCGAAGCACCGCGTCGTCTTCACTGAGGCTTAAACAAATTCGTTATTAACTTACCTTCCCAGGATAAGAACTTTGTGTGTAGCATTTGCCACTTTCTCATGGCGTACTTTTCTGTCGTTTTTGTATTTGTCAGTTTAATCTTCGCAGTGCTTTTCTTCTTCCGGGCGAGTTTCTTATCTATCATTGTCACCTGTTGAATTTTGTACGTATGAGATTTCTTCTACCTGTTGAGGTAGGGCCGTGTGAATCTATATCTTATCAACGTCATCTTCACTGCTCGACTTCTCTGGGGCGAGTCTCTTATCTCTCACAGTCACCCACTGAACTTTAATTGTGCTATTAGATTTTGCTACTTCTTGAGGTAGGCCTGTATTTCACTATACTCATATCTCATCAGCCTTATCTTTACTGCTTGCGAATTCCCATAGTTCTCACCTTTCATTGTTATATAAGATACTTGCGAAATAGGGATATCCTAGCGGAAAATATTGGATTAAATCTTACATGGGTTAAAATACATTATGTCACGAAACCTTATGAGGCTGAAAAGTTCAGTGCAAGCAAGTCCTTGCTAATCGTCTATCAGTAGATGAATGAACGATGTTTCCATCGCTTCAGTGAACACGAAATTCCAGTTTTTATATTATTAGTCAGCTGTTACGATCGTTTACTCAGCTCAACCTTCGTCACCCTCATGCTGCATGGCTGCGCTCTTGAGTCATTACCATCGACTTTCAGTCCTGGATTCTCTCCTCTCGCCTCAATCACCCATGTGTACTCGGTATCACTCCATCACCATTGCCACTGACACCCTCACCCAGCTTCACTACCACATCCTAGCTATCATAGCAATGAACATAGCTAGTCTTGCCGCTGCTGCTGCTGCTGCTGCCGCCTCTAACGGAAGTCTCAATGGGAGAAAATGGGAGGTGGGTCGGGGAGAGAGGGACCGTCGAAACTCTCTCAATGGACAGAATTATCAACATTTTCATAGAAAATGTAGCATCAAAGAAAGCGTTGTGTAAAAAGGATTGCCTTAGATCAATCAAAATGGTTGACAATAAGAGTGAGAGATGTAAAGTTAAGAGAAATTGTCGAATGTGTGAGGGGTGTAGAGGGAACAGGGGTGGAGGGTCCGGGGGCGTGAATGAAGGCATGTTCTCGCCATACTAGTCAGTCGTGCTCTGAGCTGTGCGGTGGGTGGTGTGTTCTGCTCCGTGGCTCACTTCCTTATGGTTGTGCAATTCACTAGTGCCTTCTCTAGTAGTGTTTTTGGTCAACGTAACAACTGTGGGGTATATTTGTGTGTAGTGCTTAAGGCTAGGATGCATTTGCTGCGCGCTGGTGCAGCAGATGCTGCAGCCCGGAGAAAATATTCCGTCCCCCATTCTGCCTCTTTCACTGCACTCGCCCCCAGTCATTTGTCAATGGCATGGTACTCTTTAACGACAACTCTTCCTCACAATACACACCATACTTGTCTTCCTTGCCTCATACTTCGAACAATGCTTTCCATGGGACACCTGCTCTATACAGTTGCATAATGCTCATGCTTCTCTCTAACTTCTGTTGAGAATAATATTCCGTAGCAGTTAGAACATGCGCAATGTCTCGCGAGTCAGCGAGAGTGCGGTTTTTTCGCGAGATCTCTTTATCGATGCAAGAGCTTTCAATATCACTTATAATGCATAGTGTGACTTTTTGGTCATATGTTAGGTGTGTACTGTTACATAACATAGCAAGTAGCTATTAATGAAACAATGCTATTTTCCAGTATTCACTACTCAGTGTCGTCACAGTAGGCTACCGTATGTATTTTGCCATGACATTCTGACAACATATAGGTACTGATAGTGACTTAGAAGTCAGTAAGGTAGTATAAAATTTGAGTTACCTAACTATTAATAGTATTAAAAAAATCAAATTACAGTATAATGATTTGAGACATATATTTTATCCTTCAAGTCAGAGAATTTCTGTTTTTGTCATTCATTACAAAAATGTTTCCCATTTTTTTGAGCCATTGTCTTGTAAAGATGTTGAGTTTGACATGGTATAATGTATTAAATTAAATATTTTTGCTTTTCATCTTTTACTTCCTGGAGAATCTTATTTTGTCATTTCCTCCAAATTGTGTAGGGCATATTTCACACTTTATTTTTATTTAATTCTCAGGTATAATAAAGTTTAAGTCACTGATCATTTTTATTACCTAGTTAGGTGTAAAAATTTAATTACCCCAAACTCATTTTCCAAATTTACAATAGCTTACGTTTTCTGCTTTTGGCTGCTTATAAATATTAGCTTAAGTACCTATGTAGTTTATAAACTAAATAGCTTTATTATCTTTAAATGATTCATATACTATTTTGCTGTATGGCACCTTTCAGTTTCCTTTATTTTATAATCTTGAGATATGAGTCAAGTATTAAGAGCTGCTTTTATCCTGTTTATGGAGTGTAAACTTGAAAAATTGTAGATTGCAGTACCTACTTTTTATTGCTATTTTAAGTTGATCAAAATTATACATTCTTAGTTCCAATAAAATATGTATAGGCAGGTATCAATGCAATTGCTCAGTGAAATAGACAAGTTGTTAATCAGTAGTAGGTATTACTACATAAACCATAGTTTATATGTTTTATTTTAATATAAATTTTATGGAAGTACTAGGAATCAAACAAGGATACAAGGTTCATTAATTATTTTAGTAATTGATTACTCAAAATTACAAGTATATAATAAATTGTAGTTTATGCTTAAATAGATAGAAGTTTTTGCTGTGGTATTATTATATATATGTAAAGTGATGGTAGTGTCACTAAGGCGGCATCGTAGGAAATTTTATATATTAACTGGGCGGCATCAAACTTTTAAGGCAGCATCCTCATGTGCCCGTTATGTTGTACATAGCTGAAATCACCTCCCGTAGACTAAAGTACATAAAAAATAACTCTACGGGCCGGTTCCGCTGTCTTTTCGATAGTAAGCGCGCGCTTAGATGCTGCCACCCACCACCGACCACCACCCTAGTACAGAAGCCCTTCAACAATAAATTGGCCATTGGAAGGTTAGGTAAAGGCAAGTACTGGTTCTGCTAACGTCTCAATGTGCGTTTATTACTTTGCGTCAATCTTTGATTTTCCGAGCAATGAGCTCTCGTTACTTAGTGTCAATTTGTGATTGGCCTTACAGTTGCTCGTGATGTCATTAGAATGCTAGCAGAACCAGTCCTGGCCCTTAGGCCCCTTACCTAACCTTTCACAGGCCAATTCATTGTTGGTGAGCTTCCTCATGTCACTCTAGTGAGTGACAGTTTGCTATTGTTGCCCTAATGACACAAGCCTAACTTTATATATAATACCTAGCCTATAGCTATAGCCTATAATAGGCCTATTAAAGTAACAAAAGAATTTTATATGTAATAGCTATAGCCTTTAATAGACCTATTAAAGTAACAAAAGATTGCCAAAGCAATATTTTTTTTTTGCTTGAATTAATGGCTAGCTCATTGCAATTTCTGATTAAATAGTTTAGTGGAATAGCAATCTTTTAGCCTATTCAAGCATGAATATACTGTTTTCACAAATTAGCTACTAAGTTATATTTAGGCCTATTGGCCAGAGCTAATAATAGTAGTAAAAAATGTTTATGAAGTACCTACTATCAAAATTGCAGTTAGGCCCTATATTAGAAATATTGTTTACTCTGGCAAATTTTTCTAAAACAATTGTTCAAGCAAATTTTAAAAATGCATTCTGTTTTGTAAAATAGGCGACAGTACCTACCTTGTCATAATTTTACCTTATAGGAGTTGACAACCCTGTGCACTGCGTAGCTGCCTCCCCACTGTTATTAAATTACAAAGTTTCACATTGCGACTGGTAGCTAGGTATATAAGATAGCTATGGTACATATTTCAAATTTATCTATATAGATGAGCTACCTAGTAAAGTAACTACATAAATTCTGACTAGTATGAAGAAACAATATAGCTACTGGTGTACTTGTAAAAATTGGCTAATTCAATGGAACCAGAAATTAATTTGATGTTACGCTATAGTCCAAAGTTTTGTCAACTGTTGAAATGTGTGCCTCTCCTGCAGTAGGATGCAGGGTCATTCTTTACTGTTAAGAAACACTGGAAAGGCTTCTTCTCTAAAAATTACTACCTAGGTAGCCTACCTATTTTAAAGAAATTTAAGTTGATGTCTGAGTCCAAAGTATAGCTGAACTATGATTTCCACCCTTGGATGGAATCAGTGGTTTTCCAAAATTTTTATTTGTTTCAGTTTTCTAAGTACTGCTCTGCCTTGACGCTTAAATAGTTTCTATTTCATATGTAGGCCCTAGCTGGCTCTATCATGCTTCTGCTGAGAAAAAAGAAAGAGACTCCAACAAAAATTGAATTTGAGTATTCAGTTAGCTACTATAGGGCCTATATATTAGTGAATCTGCATTGATACCAGAACCAGCATTACTAACCCTTGATTGTCCACATGAAATATGAATTCTCATAGGAGAAGCACTAGATAGCCTATAGGTACCTATAAAATGCCCTAGCCCCTAGTCTTAGGGTTGTAAAGAATTTAATCTAGCTAGCTAGTTACTCTTCACTTCTATCCTGGCATCACTCAAGATAGGTAGTTACCTACTTGTTCTTGAGTTAGATATAAACAAGTTATATAGGTACATGTAATAATGTAAGATAGCTGGCTAGGTACCTATAAAAGTTGCTAACGGCATTACTAACCTTTGATTGTCCATATAAAATATGAATTCTCATAGGTCTGTAAAGTGTCCTGAAATCTTAGTTATGGCTGTAAAAAATTGAATCCATCTACCTATGCGCTCTTCACTTCTATCCTGGTATTACTCAAGTTAGGTAGCTACAGTGGAACCCCGTTTTCCCGGACAGCACGGGGGGAGGCCGTTCCGGGAAAACGAGAAAATTTCAATTCCCGGAAAAACCCCTATTTTCCGGACGTACCGTATGTCCGGCAAATTGAAACTATTTCCGGGATATTTTATGCCAGAAAAACAACCGTTTGCCGCACGTTAATGAACAAGAATGAAACTACTGTGTTTCTGGAATTGCCATTCCACACAGTATTGTACATTATGCGCATAATAACATCGTAGTACAGTACTCTATCTACTTAACATAGTGCGTTACGTACGGTAAACTAATAGTAAACAGTATACACTATACAGTACATATAAATTCATTGTACCGTAGATAATGGTACTCACCATTTGCAGTGTTGAGGCTGGGGTCACTATTATTATTAACGTTAGCCATTATGGAAACTACTGTATACAGTACAGTGAGGCTAGGTTGGTTCAAATATGTAATCCCCACCCCCACAAATAAACCTAAGAATAACATTAATGTATTGAATGAACATTACTGCTCATAATGCATACATACTGTACAGTATGTATGCATTCGCGTTTGAATGACTGCAAAGCTGGCCTAGGGGCTAGAGTTGACTTACAAGTTCACTAAGGGATGTTTTCATTAGAAGTAATAAATAAGTGACTTTTCTAGGATACTTTTATTGATTAAGTATAGCACTCAATATTATTCATCACCTTCACTTTAAAAACCCAAAATTAAACCCATAAATTTGAATTTAAATCACTAAAATAGCACTTTTCAACTGAACACCACGATGTGCAGATGCATACTGAACGAAAATGGCGGTGGTTGCCTTCCGATTCCCGGAAGAGACGCTGCGCAATAGGCGAATTTCAGTATCTGCGCAGCGTCACTTTCGGGAATTCTTGTGAAGGTCCGGACTTTTTCCGAGAAATGCCGAAGTTTTCCGGTATTCCGGCTTGGTTTCAGTTTCCCGGAACATTCCGGGAATACCCCGGAAAAGTGAAAAAGTCCGGGAAACCGGGTTCCGGGAAAACGGGGTTCCACTGTAACTAGACGACCCGTGACCCGTTGGGTCGTCATCACGATCGTCTTTGCTTTCGCACTAAAGCAGGTGTTACTTGCTGGTCATTGACCCCCCGCTATTCGGCCGTCTCCTTCTACCTGTCAAGGAGCGGCCCGTACGGTTCACTATCAACAGATTCATTGCTTCTCAAACGAATATTCAACACCCAGGCTGTAAGCAAACTCATTTTATAGGTTACGTATTTCAGTTGTATTGCCCATGGAACCGATGAATTGATCATGCCCGTTCTTGAGGCCCAGCTCAGTTTAACTTCCTATCACAATCAAATTAAAGAGCTAATCCATGGAGAAAATGCCACTGCCCAACACCCCCCCCACAATACCTCGAATTTTTCTCATGTAAAAGTGAAGAAGATGTGTCAAACAAGATACAAATTAACAAGACACAAATAAATAAACAAACAAGACCGGTTCACGGAGTTTTAGTATAATACAGATGGAGCAGAAGGCGAACCCCACCAACTCTCCACTGCAAGTGAAGTCCTTTTTTGGGCAGTAAAATATCACTGAAAACAGATTCACGTCTGAATGCAGTAAGTATAGTACAGAAGTGGTACAAGAAGCCTAGAGAAAAATTGGGCATCATTTTGCCCTTTTTCTACAGCATAGTAATAAGAAAATTTATTGAAATCAAGCAAAACAATTCAAACAGCGCTTATCTTGTGAGAAAAGAAAACATTCGAAAATGTATTTGTCCTTGGATCGTTAAGTATGCGTCTAAGAAAAAATCTCTTAGTGCTATGTTCGAGCTAACGTGAAACGTTCAGCTCTCAGCAGCCTAATCGAGAGTCTGACTAGAGAGGGCTTTAAAATCTATTTTGTTACTTCAGAGGAATATGCATCGGCCGAAGCTTCCACTAATTTTAATTTTCCGCTCAAAATCCCAAGTGCACCCGATGGCAATGTGATCAAATTTTGATGAAATGTTTTCCAGTCAATATAGGTAGCGATTTCAAACAAAAAGTAAACTGTCCGTGGTGATACATGAAATGTGTTAATCAGCAAGAAATGCAATTTCGTGTATGTATGAAGGTCAAATGTGGTAGACTGTAATAGAATTTAGGGCACCAAAAAAGTTAGACTTTCTAAAATTCCTTTTGCAGTTTACCTATTTCCAGTACTCATATATACGTGCTTCTCTCCATTAGACACACTTTTTGCACCGCCTTGAAGAGTTATTTTAGTATTACAGCCGCTAAGGAGGTCAAGTTTTTGTCAGGTTTGTCTGTCTGTCTCTTTGTCTGTTATTCTATTATTCTGCCTATCACCAATTGCATACCTAGTAAATCGAGAGCATCGTTTTCATTTCCTCGGTTAAACTCAATGTATGAAAAGAACCCATGTTCTCGATGACATTTTGCAGGTAAATTTAAGATAAGTGTTTTGTATCGAAACGATATGGCACGTTAAAAATGATCAGAGACAGAGCATCTGTCATTATAGAATTTTAGTACCCTAGGAGTAAACGATGACAAAGCAGCATCAAAAACTCTATGCAGCCACTTTGTACTGCCGGCCTCACTAGTTTTGCACTACAATTATCAGAAGAGCTCGAGTTACCATCTAGCTTAGGAGATTGTTGGTATATTCGACTGACACTTGAAAGCAAAAATCAAGAAAATACTTGTGACGTCACTAAAAAGAAAATTTGGTTTATATGCAAATATGTCATCTTGGCATTAATTAACTGAACTTTTTGCTAGCGCAGCCGATCTAAATCTCACTGTTATATTGTTTTGTGAACAAAACTCGTCTTTTTATCTGTAAATCCAAATTCCTAAGAACAGTAATGCCTTATCCAATACCAAACATTCAATTGCTCCTCTCGGAGAATAATATTTTGTTATTTTTGCTAGGGGAGAGATTTTTAGCTAAACTTACTATGGAAAATAATTCTCTGTGAAACATGTGAAATAACATTGAAGCTTCATCAACAAATACAACTAATTGAGCTAGTTTTGAAATAAATAAAAATCTAGAGTCATGTTGCAGTCTATTAGTTGAGTAAATTAATGACTGATGTGAACTGACTATCTCTGATTCATTGGCCATAGCCAAGATTTTAGTTAGCCTTGAGTTTCAGCAGCAAAGAGTATAGTTAACCATAATCTGCATTCTAAACTACTGCACCCTGAGAGTGCATTCCTCCACTAAGCAAGGCAGCGTAAATGAAAAACTCAATTGAGACTTATTTATCATTAGTAAAGTTTGATCATTTGTGCTTCATGACAGTATTAACAGATTCTGTATTTTTCTTGAAGATCTGTGTGTATTTTGTTGAGTTATGTTCTGCCAAACTTTAGTCAGACCAGCATAGGATCAACTGATAATCATCAAAATTTTATTAATTGAATCTTCTCGTATTTCTAACAATTCCTGCGAATTCCATAAAGATTCGTCCATAACTTTTAGAGTCATGCCACCACTCGAAAGAGAGGCCAGCAACAAGCAATTGGTTGAACGAATCTTAGCTAAAGATCTTCTATTCTTCCTAACTTGCGTAACAAACCCTGTAAATTTCGCAAAAATCCATCTATAACTTTTGAGTTATTCTGGTGATTGACCAACAAACAGATACACCAGTCAGACAAGTAGACAAGTAGACCAAAATTCTACCGTTGACATACTGGTATTGATGACAATTTCGTGATCACTGATCATTCAGCCTGGTTAACAAACGATTACCTCAACCGAGGAGGTAATGTTTTTGTGGGGTTTGTTCTTCTGTCAGTCACCAAGGTGACTCAAAAAGTTNCTTCTGAAGGTCCGGAACTTCTGCCGGACTTTTTCCGGGAAATGCCAAAGTTTTCCGGTATTCCGGCTTGGTTTCAGTTTCCCGGAACGTTCCGGGAATACCCCGGAAAAGTGAAAGAAGTTCGGGAAAACGAGAAGTCCGGGAAAACGGGGTTCCACTGTACTTGCTCTTAAGTAAGATACAAACAAGTTACATTAATAATGTAAGATATCAGAATATTTTACCTCTGAAGTCATGCTATAGGTAGGTAGTCTAAAATTCATTTAGCTTAGTCTTGCTTGATTTACAATATTTATTTTTATGTAAGCTAGAATGATGTCTGTAACTACATGCTACCTACTGTTTGAGAAGTTGGTAGGTTTACTAGTTAGACTACTGTATTTTACAATTGAAACTTCTTAAGTCTTCACTGTAAATTTATTTCAGCCATAGCAATGCAAATAAAAATTGAATGTTTGTGGCACATCATTGTAATGGTTAAATGCATAGTGCTTTTTTCTTTTAATGTTAGAGTTGCTGTTGAAATGTTGAACAATTTGGAAGAGAAACAAAAATAAGCTTACCAAATGTAGAGAACTGTGCTGATTTTTTATCCAGTTATTAGACCTATAAAAATTAGTAGAATGTTCTATATATATGGTAGCTATATTATGCTTTCAAAATTTTTTTTGTTCACCCTTATTCCATGACTGTTTCAACAGACCCCTCTGATGCTGAAATTTGAATTGCTCAAAAGCCAAAGTTGTTGAAAATTTTATTGTATGATTAGTCTACTTTTGCTAGAACTGTCCCCTGATATCTCCAATCCACACTGGTTTATTGGGCTTGTTTTTCAGAACTACTTGCTGATTTGCAGTATTCTAAATAGGGATACTAACTCTAGGTGTGGTATGATAGGTATTTTAGTGGGTACAAGAGCTTGGATTCTGCACTTCATTCCAAGATTATTCTAAAAAGCTTGCTGTGTAAATTGGGTATGAATTTCATGCTTTTTATAATTTTATGAGTTTCCAGTAGCTAGCTACCTATTAATTTTTCAGAGAGTGGAAGATCATATTAAATGTTTTTATGAGTGTCAAGCAGAGAAATGGTTGGAACCATTCTTTTAAATAGGTAGATAGCTAGTGTTCTACTGATGTGTTCATACTCTGCTAGAGGGCTGTATTTGTCATACTGGTGGATAATCATCTAATGTTCTACTGATAATCATAAGGGTTAGGTAAACTTGGTTCTGTGATTTTTTTTGTTAGGCTATGCACTCGTGTCTTCCAGAGAGCCCCTCCCTTAGGATCCCCAACAGAATTTCTGGCTGCCCCAGAAGCTGTTCAACTGTTTTTGCTTCTTGGGCAACCAGGGATTTTGGTTTGACTTAAGTTTAGCTCACTCGTATGGGTCGTCATTCTGTCCTTGCCAACTAGCTATGCATCCTTCTTTTTTATTTTTCCTGGCAAACTTTTATTAGTCTCCTTTTCCAATGAGCCATTCCCTTGTTTGCCTTCGTTTATGTTTTTGTTTCTTGATGTATGATAGCTACTAGGTACCGTCTCATATGCCTGCATGTGCTTTTTCTCTCTTAAACTACCATGTTGTAGCTTGTAGCTACAACCTAAGAAGGATTATATTTAATGTGGGTATCAACTGCATAATGAGCACAATCAGAGTCACTAAAATTATTTCTTGTAACCTTCAAAAAATACGTGGACACTGGAGAGTAGCTACTAGCTATTAGGCCTACATGTTCCGATACATGGTAATCAATCCTCTAATGCATGTATTGCCGACCCTCATATCAAAATAAAGCTTCAAATTTTTTAGTTGGTGAACGGGCTCAAGGTTTGTGTCTATGGAAAATGCTACAACATTTTCCAGTTACCTGTGCAAAAGTTGGCCCTGTTTTTGTTTAGTTCTTATAAGTTAAAATGTTATGGATAGCAGTATGAACAAAAGACTAAAAACAGTGTTATCAGCATTTATTATGAACAATAAATATGTATGCTTGGCCTAGTTTTTTGTGCGTATGCAAATTAACACTTGCAAGAGAATATTCCATGAATATTTCATGCTGTGATACTTATATTATTAATGATTCGATTATTATTTGTTCACCTTGAGAAAGATACTTTGGTTACAAATATATATTTTTGGGGCAGCATTTCTTGCATGCTGTATTTGCTGCTGATCTCAGTTTGTTGACCATTAATGGAAGATAGCTATGGTTAGGTATATATATCCTCTGTTTGGTTGCCTACCTAAGACTAAGTTCACAACACTAACTAGGGCAGTATGTACTGCCTAGTGCTTTTTTTTCATTTTGCTGTGGGATAGCAGTACTGTATTTCTGTTCAGTAGTGATCAGTAGTTCATTGCTGCCCTTGCCACAGTAGCTATTACAAATTGATGATCTTGCCATACTGGTACTTTGTAAAAGTATTTTAGGCTATGTACTGATGCCATAATGAGCTTTATCTCTGTATATTATAACTAATGAAGTAGCCTATATTGCTGTCAAAAATAATCATAATAATAATTTTATAAAGAACACAGTATGTTGACATATGTAGAAGGTACATAGTAAGCAATATTATTACGCTAGTTAGCTAGCTATGGCTCGGGTCCAGTCACAGTAAGAGGAGGTTGCACTCGGCAAATGCCTAGCTACCTACATGAATACACTGAGCTTATGCGTGCCGGCAGTTTTCACCAGCCCCTCTCTACATCCTACATGCAGCTGTGGCCTATTTTCTGCTGCGGCTACCATCAATTTTACTGAAACTACAGAAAGCTCTTGAGATTACCGTGTAGCAAGTGCAGGTAGCTAGGGTTCACTAGCTATGCCATAAATCTTATTTTTTTTGCAACTTTCCACTGAAATTTGGTCTCCTGCTGAAGTCCAGCTCTTGCAAGCCGAGTGAAACATATTAGGTTTATTTACGTTCATTCTAATTTTTTTGTATATCAAGGTCGCAACATATGCCATTAAATAGATGAATAAATACCAGTACTGTAGGCGTATGTGTACATTCTTCCTTATCATATGGTTAGTCAAGTTCGCCCATCCGATGTTACGAGGAGCAGCGCCCCAGGAGGGATTGCATAGGCTACCTTAGCCACGAGCTAGGCTTTCGGGATGTCTGTCTTTCGTGCCCACTGTGCTTCCTTCCTTCTTCATACTCCTACTGATGACGCTTTGTTCTGTACTTCCTTTACTTTCCCGACTTGCTGCTTCCATACGCATCGACTCGTGCATGGGTTCCAGATTTCTTTCGACGTTCTTTATGTCCCTTCTTTTTTCTCTCTTTGGTTCACTGTTTATTCTGTGGGCAGGGAGGCTTAAACTAAGAATGTAATAATAATAATCTTCTTTATTATGGTGTTTCTGATATAGGCTACATTGTGTCCATTTCTATGTGCAGATATTTCTATGCAATTACCGGCATAGGCTTAATTGTTTTGTGTAGATACAAATAGGCCTAGTTCCTTTTATCATTAAGGAAGTGAGCAATGTAGCTACATTAATGAACTCGATATCTTAGTTAAGCTTCACTCTTGAATGTATTTGTGGCGCATGCAGTAGAGTGAGCCTCATTTTTGTTGGTTGGCTGGACTGAAGATACCGTAGCTGACGAGTTCATTTTGACCCTCAATGCCTTCAGGACGAGATCAGTTACCGCTGACGGCCTTTGTATCCATTGTTATTATATAGCTAATAATAAATGTAAGATCGGGCTGAGAGGTCCAGTGTTTGTTTTTTTTCTTAAAATCCATAGGTAGGTATCATGGGGAAGAACAAAAAACAGAAGTATCTGGGCAAATATTGTGCTTTCATTGCTAACTGCTGAGTGTGGGCTGCTGGTACGTATCTAACAATAGATGGAAGTACTGTATTGGGTAGGTAGCTACTTATCATAAGAGTATTTTACTGAAACAATTGTCTTCACTTAGGCTATATAAATCCCTTGTGAATGATCATATATATACATATATTGTATATAAAGTTCTCAGCACAAATATTTAACCATAGCCTAATTGCCAGTCTGGAATTGTCTCACTTTAGCGTAAGTTTTTTTTTTTCATTTTCAAATTTAAATACAGTGCATCATAATGCCTGTTAAATTATGTAATGGGCTCTGTTTGTATAATTGAAAAGTAGTAGCCTACTTTCTGTAAGCTATGAAACAGTATCACAGTAGCTAAGCAGTAGGCTATAGCTATAATATCAACAATGCAGTATATTTCTAGTTATTATGGGCTAGGCGTAGGTATGTAAAGACTATATTGACTAGGCCTATATATCAGTAACATTGAAATAACTCTGTGGAAGCTTTTTAATACATAATTAGCAGTTAATATTACAAACAGTGATTGTACTGGGTAATTACCTGCAATTAGCTACTTGCTGCTGTATCCAGTGCAGCTCTTAATATCTCTTTGACTGGGATAAAAAAGAAAATGAAGTAGGCTAGTTGATGCAGATTTGTCTCGGTAGCTAGAGCTTTCTTTCTGAACTTCCTTTACACATTCCTTACAATAATGTATTTCTATCAAAATTTATGTCCTATAGCCTATGTGAATCTCTTTAGTAATTTTTTCCACTCAAAACAACTATATATTCATATTATATGGTATGAGTTATAGGCCTAGGCTACCTATGTATCACTAGCTCATAGAGCTCCGGATCGTAAGTCCCGGATGCTCTATGGGAATGGGCCTGTTGGTCTGTCTATTGTCTAATCTAATCGAACTGTTGTCCTGTTGGGGCAGATGCACCTATCTGGACATGTAAATGTCGCTGAAACGTACCGTACGTCTCTTTGTGTTGGCAAGGGCGTTGGTTCTTCTGCAAAAACAACATGTGTTTATGGCATTTTGCTGGAAACTTTGTTTTTGATTTCACCATCTGAAAGGTTGGTAACTTTTTCCCGAGAAACCGAGCAAGAATCTGCACACTTGGCGTTGGAGGCGTCGCTTCCGCTGCATTTGCAATGCTGGCGGGTACTGGAGGCGCTGACTAGGCAAAGATCCGTCTTACCTTCAGTGTAAATTTGCAGTAAACTGTGGTGCCTGCCAGACAAGCTGTCTCGCAATATAAAATTTATGAATGGATGCATTCACGTGCTCATCACGTGAGCAAAAAAATATATATGCATCAGTGCAGGTCATTCAGATTAGTGACAGTTAACTTAAATTGTTTAAAATATTGTACAGTACGGTATCTCTCTAAGCTTCAGCAGTGTCATTGATCATTATTGGAAGAAACGTCTAACAGAAATATAAAAGCTAAATAAATGTAAATGTAAATGTAGGCATTGTTTACTTACAAAATGTAAAATCTTGTGTCGCTACCTTAGTATGTTGTAGCTAGCTAGAAGTGGCTATAGCTATTTAGTGAACGTTTTGTACACAAACAAAACTATTGCAGCTAGCCTATCTTCCGTGGCCTAATGGAGAAGTGAAAGAGTTAAAGCTTTCTAATCCTAACAAAATTAGCTATTGTATCTCTTCTAATACAGCAGTGTTGTAAATAAAATTTCTCTGTTTCTAATGAAACAGTTAATCTCTTATGAGATATCATAATTTCCTCATATTGAGAAAATGTATCTTTTTAGCCTCAGCAGCATGGCCCACTCGTGAAAAAAAAACAAGCTGCTTCTGTACTTAGATTTTTGCCCTCAAGATTTCCGTTCATAATGCAGCAAACAAGGGGCATAGGATGGTCCATAGGGTTAGGTTTGCCTAACCTATGGCATGGAGAGCAGTGACCGCACGGGGGTCGTGTAGGATGCGTTAGCAAGTAGCTAGGACTTCGGAACCTCTGTGTTTCTTGTCCACTTTGCTTCTTTCTGCTTTCGTACTCCTAATGATGTTACTTTCCTCTTCTTTCCCGACTTGCTGTTCACATGCGCCCTGACCCTGTGTGGGAACACCACTTATGCATGTTTCTATCAACAGACTAGCCTATAGTTGGTATCTATCTGCCCCGTCTTTCTTCCTGTGCGAGGTCGCCTGTGTTGTGGAAATGAAGGCTTCAAATTGCTCAATGAACTGAATAAAACAAATGAAGCAAGCTTCATATTTTTAGAATTTGATATTTAAAGAGGAGTGATGATTTTCAAGTTTGATTTTAATGTTAAATTAGGGTTAAAAAGTAAATGAAAACATTGAAGGTTTTTGAATCATGTTATACAGTATAGCTATAACGCAAACACTTCAGTAGGGTCTATAATACCTATAGCCACCTACTGTGTAAGTCTGGGGCTAGATTTTGAAAGTTGACCGTGGAATGTGACTGTATAGCTACTACAGTACTTATTTCACTCATCTAATGATCAGCTATGCATTATTAGTTCAAATGTTAAGGGAGGTGAAATGATGAAAGAACCTCATGGTTCAGCATTAGGCATTACACTCTTTCAGTTTTCGCAGCCATGGCTATGACTGTTGGTAGCTATGGAACGCAAATTACCCTACATATGCTTACTGGGTTTTCGAAATACATATGTAATTATTAACATACAGGAGGCTGCAGATGTTAATTGTACCTATGTTGTCTGGATTACAAAACTTGTGCTGGACAGTTTTATTTTCATACCACCTGAACTTGGATCGTTGCATTGGTAGGACAAACTTATTGACACTTCGTCTTCAGACATAAGTATTTTTGTAATCTCTAAGAAGAAGAAAATCCTTTCGTATGGAATAGGAAAGGAGTTGCTACTAAGAAGCTAGTTAAATCATGTAGGTGTATTTTTTAAGTTAATTGACAGGACTCGTAGGTTACCTGTTGATATATACTACTGTATATCTATATTTTTGTGAACTAATATTTGGCTGTGCAGTCAATACCATACTACCCAGTTTAGGCCCTGTACCTATATAGTTATGAAGTTTTCAATAATCATTGCACGTGTGTCACAAATGAAAATCGTAGTTACCTATTTCCTTCACTCAAATTCATGAATATTCATGAAGTAGTTACCTAGTTAGCTAACCCCTCTAGGAACTCACCGAGCATTTTTTTCAGCAATTCTCTAATGTTTTAAGGTCATTAATACCAACTTGAATTAAAATGATACAAAAATTATTTTAATAAAGTGTTGAAGTGCTAAAGCAAAATATTGGCCACCTAATTATTTTTCACATACCTGTTGACTGTGGTGCAATTAACCCTTTCTTGCTTACCGTTGCTTACGTAGGTACATATATACTACACTTCATATAGGTAGTTTTAGTCCTGCGAGAGGTGCGACTTAATTCATAAAAGAAAGTGTTAGCCTAAGTAGCCGTCAGTGTCTGGAGCAGTGACCATACCGACTAGAAGCCTGTCACTGCTGACTCGACAACAAACACTCCTACTCTTTTATTTTTCTTCTTTGAGGAATTCACATTAGCTTACTCTCTTTGAGCCGATTTTAACCAGACTGTGTTATTTTCCTACAAGGATACTTTATCCTATCGCATTCTTACTGGGGAAAACTTTACATTGAGGTAACTCGGTCTGATACTGATAGGGTTAAATATGGTTTTTTGAATTTCCACCGAAGTATATATCTGAACACTGCTTGTAGAACTGTATGGTTACTTCATCACTTTCACTTCATTTGTACTATGTAGTTACCTACAGGTTCTTTATTCTTTGTGCCGTGGCTTCTGTTGAAGCTCTATTGGGGGGAAGGGGTGGGTTGTAGAGAGA
This sequence comes from Parhyale hawaiensis, assembly GCA_001587735.2. Classification (NCBI taxonomy): domain Eukaryota; kingdom Metazoa; phylum Arthropoda; class Malacostraca; order Amphipoda; family Hyalidae; genus Parhyale; species Parhyale hawaiensis. The sequence continues at coordinate 1,640,117 of LQNS02000226.1, forward strand.
CTTAAAGTGATATGGCTGCGTTTAAAATTATAGTAAAAATAACAACGGAAACAATTCGTTAAGCTATACTCTTTTCAAACCGGATGAAAGTCAGAACAAAGTGTATGCCTATAGGTCTACAGGGTCGAAAACCCCAGGGTTGAAAAGAATGCACAGGTTCGTAGGGATTTTACCATCATTTCGGTTTTATTGCGTAGGGCTTTGTAATAGCAACCCTATTCCTACAGCACATCAAAAACTTTGTGTCCTGAAGTGCTATACCTGTTCCCTAATACATTCTTTACCGTCCCACAAGTTGAAAATTGTAAAACTGCTTCTGGAGCAGCCGAGAATTTTGGTAGAGTTCGTTATGTTAGCGCCGCCTGAGTGGTGGCTTTGCAATATGATTGTCTCAGAGCTGCGGGTGGCGATGAAAGCGTTAACCAATTTTTAGGAGAAGCAAATGAAATTAATCGCAATTCATCCAGCATCTAGAGTACTCATGCAGCATCTAGAGCACCTACTCATGCAGCATATAGAGTAGCTACTCATGCAGCATTTAGAGTACTCATCCAGCATATAGAGTACTCATGCAGCATATAGAGTAGGTACTCATGCAGCATATAGAGTACTCATGCAGCATATAGAGTGCTCATGCAGCATAGCCTATAGAGTGCTCATGCAGCATATAGAGTACTCATGCAGCATATAGAGTACTCATGCAGCATATAGAGTACTCATGCAGCATATAGAGTACTCATGCAGATTCCTCGTGCAAATTTCAATCCGACAACATAGCGCAAACCTCACGCGATATCAAGTGTGCCACACTACCCTGCTTACACTTACAATTAGGGTCGCCACAGAAAGCTTAACCATAATTCAGCTTCTGGGCCGCTCCAAATGTTGCTAGGGTACCGTACGTACACTGGCCGCTTGGTGCGGACACCCAACTAGGATGCAATGTCTCCTATATATCCTTACTGTCGCTTCACAACAGCGGGCTGTGATTATTTAGTGTAGTTTTATGACACAAAGTTCGCATAGATATATACATATTGGAAAATCTATTTGCCTGGAAAAATTATATACCCGTATCATTGCCGTACAAATTGTGTTTTCATGTTCCCCAGGGCTACTGGAATTTATAAATACAAGTACTGTAATTGATGTGATTCCAATTCCATATTACCAAAGACGTACCCAATTACATAGAGTAAAAGTGATTTTATATTCCCAAGGACTACTCGGTTATGTACTCGTAAATGCAAATAAACGGTGTTTTCACAATAGCAAGAAAGACTATGAGGTTACGTGCAAATAATTTATAGCCTACGTTTTCTTGTTGCATGCATGGTATTTGCACGTCAGTGCGAAAATTTCTTAGTGGCTGTTACAAATAATGAATGTGTGTCTTCATATCACCAGGTACATATAGCAGCTATCAGAATGATAGGAGTCATTCTCTAGCGTATGATAGAGCGAGCTGAAAGTTCTAGTAGTGAGTGCAGTGATGAAGTACCCAGCTGAGAAGGCTCCCCATATGTTGAATTTAGTGCCAAGGATTGCATTTTTCCTTTTGTATTCTGATGACTTTTCTCGTAAAAAGATCCATCCCTGAATCTTAGCGACCATTTTGAACCGAGACTTATATATTATTGCCGATACTCCACATCTCCGTTCTCGGAGTTGGATTTTACTTAGGTCTCCATGACGTCTTTGTTCGTCTGCCTGTGTGTGTATCTTACTCAGTGTTAGTTTTAATTTCAAGTGCGTTTATTCATCGACTTGACACAAAAATGCCGTTAGGTTGTTCCCAGTGCTTCTTCGTCATGTTTGAAAGCAAGTTGGAAGTGCTGTAGCTTTGGTCTCCAAGGCATACCTATGGTTTGCTAGAAAATCTTAGAACTCCACCATCATATATCATCACCACCTCGCGCACCGTGGTGGCACGAGCGTCTAATATCATCTCCCTATCGACACTGTACCCACTTAGCTGATGGTTAAGGTGCGGTCACCAAGCAGCTACCACAGTAGTAGTGGTCATAGTAGTAGTAGTGGTGAGCTGGCAGTAGCAGCATCGGTCAATTATGTTCTCAGTGAGAGGTGGCCCCTGCTATTCTGCCCTCATTGAGCCCAGGGATGAGAGTATTGCTCCCGACACCAAGGGAGGAATACAAACTGACGCCGACTCGTCCCTCTATTCGGGTAAGTTTTTTCTTTTCTTTTGAAAGCCAATTTCAATTTACCTGTTACTGTGTTAACTTTTGGGCTGAGTTTCTTCCTTTCTTTTGATAGTACATTTCGATTTACCTGTTATTGTGTAGCTTTTGGGTTGAGTTTATCTTTTCTTTTAATGTCTGGTTTCGATTGACCTGTTATTTTGTTAGCTATAGGGCCGAGTTTCTTCTTTTTTATAGTCAATTTCGATTAACCTGTTATTATGTTAGCCATTGGGCAGAGTGTTTTCTTTTAAGTACCAATAGCTCCTATGGACCATCTGTTAATGCGGGAACTATTTTTTTTTTTTTTGTGACTCATTTCGATTTACTTGCTATTGTGCTATCTCTTCAGTAGAGTTTCTTCTTTTCATTCTATACGGTATACCTGTTCTTGTGCTACGGTTCCTATTGGGAGATGTTCTTTATAGGTACAGCTCATTTTGATTTACCTGTTTTTGTGTTGCATACCTATCCTGTTTTCCATATCTCGTAGCGATGTCATTTCCATTTGCCTGGCAGTATGTTATAGCTGCCTGTTGTATTAGGACCAGATTAGGCATTTGGGCGATTTTTTATGATAATGTGGATTTGCCATTTTGCCTGCTCTTGTGCTAATTAGTATGGTGAATATCTTCTTGTAACTATTTCGGTTTACTTGTTATCTACTGATTGTTGAGTCTGGGAAATGATTGGGGCATTTGAGTTTTGTTATATGATCAACGATTGTCTTTGATCCCTTCTATTAATAGCACGTGCGTGTTTGTTGCTTTGCGAAATTCTGTCATAAGGATTTAGGATGTGATGCAAATTTTTTTTCCTAATTATTTTCTCTAAACAGATTTTATATTCTGCACTGCAGCAGTATGAAGTGTACTACCTACCTACCATACTGTGAGAATTTGTTTTCTTCATGGTCGGAATTTGTCTACATTTTAGCAGGGTTCGAATGGAATCCCTTACAGGATTTAATAATGCACTAGTGCGTATCTTTATTGACATCTACTAGGTTCTATTTCTAATTCTAATTACATATCTATACAATATTTACTACGGCCTTTAAAAAGCTTAATGCCCCACACATGCGTCACTAACGACGACAACTGTGGCAGGCAGGATCACCTCAATACCTATTAGCCTACTGTATGTGTGATATTAGTATGTTAAGTTTTTTTTTTTTTTTTGTGTGTGTGTACAGGCATGCCTCGCATTTCGAACAACTCACATTCAAGAACAAACGTTTGTAATGGGAAACGTGTCTCGTATCGGTAGCTAGTGTCACTATAGCTACCATCTATTTATTACGTATGGGACTACCGTACTTACGGTAGAGGGGAAAAGACCCTTCAAAGCAGTATTATAGCTACGTGTGTAATTTTCTATTTACATGTGTAGCTATAGGTACCTATATTTTATGCCGTTATCCTTTATTACGTTTTATCTATTATCCTGTTCTTGAACTGGGACAAATTTTTAAACTGGGAAGTGTTCTTAAATTCGGCGTGTACTTCAACTGGGACGTGTTTCTGTAGTGGGCGTGTTCTTCAACTGGGACGTGTAGCTACTTAATTGACTTTTTTTCAACTGGAACGTGTAGCTACTCAATTGAATTGTTTTTTTTTTCAACTGGGACGTGTAGCTACTTAATTGACTTGTTTTTTTTTTCAACTGGGACGTGTTTTTAAACTGGGACATGACTCGCATTACTACCTTAGCCATTCAGGCCTTTGGGATGTCTGTCTTTTGTGCCCACTTTGCTTCCTTCCGATCTCATATCCTACGTAACTGATCTTACTTTTTCCTGTTTTTCCCTTTCTTTCCCGACTTGCCGTTCCCATGCACGTTGTTCCTGTGTGGGAACACGTTCATGTATAATGGTTCCACGTTTCCGTCAATGTACTGAATGTCCCTTGTTTCTCCCTCTCTTGTAGTGGGGACGGAGGCATAAACTTTTCAGTATATTATAATAACTCTGATTCAATGCCAAATTTTTTTAATTATAACTTGCGTCGCTTTTTTTTCCTCTTAACTTGTTACCCAGAACCTGGAAAAAATGCTCTCGTTGGCGTAGCATTTTGGAAGTAACCACATACGATCACTTGCCCCGTACCGAGCTACAGCGGGTCACGCTTGTAGCTCATAGACTCACCGTCCCTCTGTCTTGTGTGTCCATGTCAGTCAGCCTGTCGATGTTGACCACCCGGTACACAACCCCTAACAGAGTTTCTGGCTGCCCTAGTTGCTAATATCCGGTTGTAGCTTGTGAAGCAGCCCAGAAATGTGCTAGGGACCGTGACCGCTCCATTTGACTTCAGACCTCACATTCTCACGGCTCAAATGGCGATACAAACTGACTTCCGGTGTTCCGGATCAGGAGAGGCGGTCGTAAAATCTTATCAGATCCACTCGACACTTTCGGCCTAACCGTAATAATGGCACCATCGTTAGGGACAATTCCGTCGTGATAAGCTGCTCTCATAACCGCAACTTGTCCGGCACTTCCGTCGTACGTAAGCCTTGGTGTCGCTGCTTTGGGTCGAGTGTAAGATGTTATTCCCAAACCGGCGATGTTTGTGACTGCAGCTCCGGACCAGTCAAGTACGAACTAATAAATTGAGCTTATCTCCTTTGAACGTAGTAGGCAATTGTTGACGCCTTGAATGAGTAACAGAAAAACTTGAAAGTTTCAGATTGTTTTATCTTGTCCAGTGCTGTAAAATAAACTGTTTTAAACATAAGTATCATTTGTGACTTGTATAAAATGATAGTAAACCATGTACTTCTCCTTGGGGAGGGAGGAAGTCATTACTTACCATTACTTCAGCGTATTCCATGAAACGAGAGCACCTATAATTTAGTAAAAAGACCCTTCCGTCGCTCGATAGCCTAGCCAGCGTCTTCTACTCTTACGTGTCTACTCACGGTGCCTCCATATTATTAGGAAGGGTCCTCATGTAATGTTTGTATGTAGAGCGTAAGTAAGTACCAAGGTATGTCTGTGCTTCCGAAACTGTGTAAATCTCGGGAGACGGCCGGTGCTTGAAGCGGTGAGTGCGTGGTGGTGGTGATGGTGGCGCGCTTGGGTGATGGTGGTGGTATAGGTGTGGGCGGCATTAAAGTTGCCCTGATGCTGAGCCTCTGCTGCTGCTGCTGCCCCACTGGTTGTCGTGCTGTTGGTGGTGGTTCTTGTCCTAACTTATGGCTTAGTGTGTGTCTTATGGCAACTGACTTATGGCACTGTCTTATGGTAACTGAATTATGGCACTGTCTTATAGTTACTGACTTCTGGCACTGTCATGTGGTCACTGGCTTGTGGGACTGTCTTATGGTAACTTGACCTATGGCAGTGTCATCTGGTAGCTAACCGACTTACGAGTTACGACAGTGTCATATGATAACTGATTATAGCAGTCATATGGTAGCTGACTTGCAGCACTGTCTTAAGGCAACTTGACTTATGGCACTGTCTTCGTAATTTATTTATGACGCCGTCTTATGGTCACCAACTTTTGGCCCTGTCACACGAAGGTTACCTACCGTACCATACGGCACCATTTGATGCTTCTCAGCTTCCTGCCGTGTTGTTGCTCGTTCTTGTCCCGACTTGATGGGTGTGTGTTTGCCGTATAGTGCCTAGCGTATGGCCGTGCCTTATGGTGGTTAAATTTCGACACTTTTTGATGCTGCTCCGCTACCCGTCCTGCTGCTGCTTGTGGTGCTCGAGGAGGGGAGGAGAACCTAACTATTGAGTGTGCCTTGTGCCTAAATTATGGCCCCGCCATATGGACGCTTATATTGCTACGGTATGCTTCAAGGTTCCCCAGTGCCTTCTCCGCAGGGAATGTTGAAACTTGCCGCAATTCCTGCTGATGAGGTTAGTTTTGTAAAGTTAGGTAGGCTCTCAATACTTCCCCTTCTGTTTCGGGGGGTGGGCTGCCGATCGAGGTTGCTGACCTATTCCCGCTAGACTTCTACCTTCTTGTATTTCGTTTCCTTCCCCTGTGCGGCGTAGCTGAGCGAAAGCGTTCAGCCGTGCCCGGGAATTGGAGATGCACAACTTGCGCCTTTTTCCTGCCAGTAGCGCACTGACCACTCTGAGACCTACCGGCAGAAAAGTCGAGACAAAAATCATTGACATTTTAAAACGCGCCCTAGTGGCGCACGAGCCTGTTGTTAACTCAGGAATAGTTCGGCCCGATATAGGCAGTGTGCCACTGAAGCGCTAGTGAAAACTTCTACTACTACGGTATGCTAGGCTAGGTTTGGTGCCGAGCCCATGATGGATACCATCCCTCAGCCATCCTGTTGCTCTTGTTCGAGGTGTTCTGAGTTGGGCCTGAGTTTTTTGGAAGGTAACGCATACTAGTGTCTTACTCATTATAGTGTCTTCTGGCGCCTTGCTCATGCTAGTATCTTCTGGCGCCTTAATAGTGTCTCAAGGTACCTAACTCGTTATAGTGTAGGTATTGTGGTGCCTAATTTATGGCCGTGTCTTGTGCCTACGGTATCGGTAGAGTATGTGGCATACCGAGGTCAAGGTAGATGTGTGTGCCCGTAAGTTAGGAACTTATTCTAGCTGAACCGAACCTACCTTAGCCAATCCTTCTCTACGGTAACCTAACCTAAAACGTACGCTCACGTACACCACACACTGTCCCAGGACCGAGCCGATCTTACGGCTACTGCTTGTGGTGCTGCCTTACGTGTGGCCGTTACCGGTATCTTACCGCCTCAGTCAAGTGTCTTTTCGCAGTAGCATGGATGTAAATTTCACTTCCTCCCCGCAGTAAAGCTTCATTTGCCTTGATCTCTCGCTAATGCGCAAATTGAGTAGAAAGCAAAGAAGAAAAAGGGAAGATTTCCTGCAGCCGAACCATGAAAAACCGCGATTTTCTTCGCGGCATAATTTTTGTATGATCATTTCATCCCTACGGTGCCGCCAGTAGGAATGCAAAGAAGTGTTGCGAGATTGGCGACTGCGCCAGGTAAACGGATGTAAGTAACTTGGTCCAGTGGCGGATCCTCCTCATTTCATCCCTCTTCCTAGTACCTATTGTTTGTGTTTACAAATTTTCCTCTAGTTGAGCACAGAAAGGCAAACCTTGAGCGGTTGAGATGTATGTAATTCATCGGTGCATGTGGCGTAGGTCTTCCTGCCACATGCCGCTGTGGCATAGGTGTTCCCGCCACGTGCCGCTGTGGCGTAGGTATCGCCGCCACCTGCCGCTGTGGCGTAGGTATCACAGCCACCTGCCGCTGTGGCGTAGGTATCACAGCCACCTGCCGCTGTGGCGTAGGTATCACAGCCACCTGCCGCTGTGGCGTAGGT
>LQNS02000226.1:1661322-1704871 GCA_001587735.2 Parhyale hawaiensis
CCGTATGAATCCCAATCGCTAAGTCTTTTAGTTAGGTAGGTTGGGGAATAGCTCGCCCCTTGGGGACATGTACCACGTTTATTCCCGCCATATCTTTACCCCGTAACACACTATCGGGGGCTAGTCACCGGAGCGGTATTGCACGTATTGCAGTCACTTCGCCTACAAACTATTTCCCTACCATGAGCCACTTGGAGCGGAGCATGTGGCTCATACACGCATACACAGGCCCGCAAGGTGGTGTGGTCGGTCGGTGAGGTTCAATAGTTGCGAGCGCCGTTTGTCCTTATATGTTGTGAGGCAGCCAGGGCGCGACGGGCTACGTAGGTACGCACTTGTGCGAGTGTGTCGCCTCTGCGCTAACCTTACTTACCCTTACCTGTCTCTGCCTGCTGCCTCTTGTTGTTGGTGTTGTTTAGTGGATCCTCTGGTTGTGCTTGTACTGGTCCGCTGGTACCGATTCATTACCTGGTCTACCGTCGTTCTGCTGCCACTGATTGCTTCTTATTGAATATGGCCGGTATTTTGTCACTACCGGGCTTACTGCGGATTTTCTGCTGTCCTGGTTATTCTAGCCACGCTAGCTCCACGGCTCCCAAGCTTTTGCAAGCTGTCGGTACACTCTTTGGGCGGTAGAGATTTAATATTACCATCGTTTTTATGTTTGTCAATCAGCGTGCTGCATACGAAATTCTCCAAAATTTCGTCGACGGCAGTTAGACTACGATGGCATTATGGTCATCATACGCAACCATAACGGAGTAATATGGCGGACGGTGGCGGCGCAAAGCGAGTTAGACAAACTGCTTTTGCCACTTTTAAACTGACAGTGATTATTAAATGTGCTGAAAAACGTAAATTACAAAGTTTCTCAAGAATTTTTTATTGCAATATTGTAGCTACTAACACTAAAGCGAAAGACCTGACAGTCCGTCGCCCAAACGTAAAACATTTATTTCAGTTATTCCTTCGACATTATAAACTAAACTCAACTCTAATCTAAACGAGGAGAAGATTTTACCAGCTATTTCTTTTACTTCACTAGCATCGTGCTGAAGAAAAGCAGTGGTTTGGTGGAGCATTATTGTATATCTACAATGTATAAATATCAAGCCCATTTTGGAAAAATGATACAAAATAATCCCTGCAAAAGAGCAGAAAATGTTTACCGACTATTTAGCGGCTGTCGAGGTCAAGAGCTACATGGTTTAGTTAATAAGATCTTACCGAAAGGTACTTTTGGGTTGGTGAACATTCAATTCATTTAAGTGAGTACGGAAATGAGTTACTTTGACCTGTAAATAACCTATCATAATGTCGGATACAAATTTCCACGGTACTGGGAAGACTGATTCTGTTACGTACAGGCACTCCCGCGTGTTCCTAACTCGTTTAACTTCACCTCAAGAAAATATGCTATTGATTCTTTTCAGAAACTTGTTCAGTTGCACTGAAGTCATTCACTAATGTAAAATTTTCTGTCCGTTTTTCTTAAGGAGTGTCGTCGAAATTTAAACCACTGTATACTGATAACAGTTGCTGATTGCCGGAGCCACATTTGCATTCGTACTCACGAATTGATGGGACGGTAGGCTGCGCGTACACCATCCTGTTACCCACATGAAGTCGGTACTGTGAGCGGTTTCCGAGAGCTGTGCATCGTCGCCCCCAATTGTGAGGGTGACTGTGTTATTTTAAAAGTGGACCACACTCGAAGTTAGTATGTTTGTTAACATAGCTATATAGGGCCTATTTGGGTAAAAGAAGGCATTCTAAGACTTTTTTCAGGAATAACATTTTTCAGTGGAAATTTTTTCGGGGTATTTGACGTTGAAGTTCCCATTGTTTATCTACGAGAGAAAATAACCCCACCCGCACGGTGTAATGAAATTTTTTTATATATATGAGTTTTCTGAGTTAGATTAGATAAGGTTGGGATAGGTTAGGCAAGGTTAGGTTAAGCTAGGTTAGGCTGGGTTGGATTAGGTTAGTTTAGGTTCCTATGGGGTCGCTCGTTATATTTTTCCATAGAAAAACAACGGTAACTTCAAAGTCAAATATCTCGATTTTAACTTAGCATTTCCGACAAAAACCTCATTCGTGAAAAGAGTCTTAGAATGCCTTCTTCTACCTTAATATGTCAACAAAAATATTAAATTCGAGCGTGGTCCACATGTAAAGCTTTGCCAGAGTGACTATAAGTGTAGCCCCGGCATTACGGGGGGTCCGCACCTCCCATAAACTTACGCTATGCGTAAGATGACCTCTGAGCTGTGAGAATAGGAGTTCCATAACAGTTTTGTAGATTCCCCCCTTAGTTGGTCTCCAGGGGGTCCCTAGCGCTCCCTCTTCTCCCAGTCGAACACACATGCGAATACGCTTTTTTCTCTATATTCTATTGTTATTGAGCGCTTCATCTGTCACCCTTTAGCTAGATGTTCGAACATAATTCAGTTTATAATTTTGATGTTCATTAATTAATGGCACCCGGACGTCCTTTAGATCTTGCTATCGCATCGCCCTCAGCAGGCCGCAGCCGCCCACCGCTGTGCTAGCTGCTGATGTTACTGGGTTGCTGTTGGTACCTACCGGCTGCCGGCCGCTGTCATATATGATATGGCCGTTGTCTGCTGCTGTGCATGTAACAAACATCCGTCTTCATCAGGGGTCAACCTAACTTTTTTCACAGTGGCTCGGATAAGTGAAAGTGTGAGCAGAGTCTTACTTTTATAAACAAAGGTTACCAACTTATTTATTTGCAAAATATGTTTATATCTATTGTTGTGGCAAGTAACGAGAGAGCTGCAAACAAATTAAAGTGCCGTAGAGGGGCTGATGAAATGACTCCACGGGCCATACTTCTGTGACCAAGCCTGGTCTACATAATTGTGTGTTAGAAGGATTGGAAAAATAACTAACTCTTCATTTCATAAAAAGCGTGCTTGTTAGCTGCATACCGCATGTTTATCATTGTTGCTTAAAATTATCTTGAAAGTAAATTTTATTTTTTACGCAAGAGGAAAAACATGAATAGCTAATAATCAAGGTTGTCGGAGAGACAACGTGAATATTTTTGGATATGAAACAGTAGGTACCAAAACAACCGATCCCTCCGGCTAGTTACTCATGCAAAGGGTGTAATAATCTCACCCACCCGCTGCTTCGACTTGGGTACATTTCAACGGGACGATATCGCCGATGCGCGTGGCAGATCGGCGTCGAGTTTGACCAGCTGGCAGTAAAATTAGAACGGGGCTCTAATTATAGGGGGGCTACTGCGCTGGGTACTCTTCGTCCTTATCCCCCCCCTCCCGCTCCTCCTCCCTGCTACACCTCTCCCGCGCCATCATCGACCGCCCCTTCTCCTCCAACTTCCGGCGCCCACAGCCATAGCTCTGCTGCTCATACCACATCTGTACCTCATAACCTGCTGCTGCTGCCACCACACCTTCTGCACTTGATCCACTCTTGTCATATCGCACCTAATTTTTGACTTGACACCCTTTAGCTTTCATACAACTGCAAGTTGTTCTCTGTGGTTTTCAATAGCGCACGAAATGCTTGACGTGACAGACTTTGACCTGCTGCCTTTCCGGCTTTTAGCTGTAGGTATCTCATTAATTTCAAGTTTTTACGGCGTCACTCCTGTAGTACCAGCGTACTATCGAACGAATTTTCATCGCTGGCGGTATTACCATTTATTACTGTCCGGATGTTAGTATTGTTTGAATAACATATCAACTCGTGACTCAGATCTTCCCTTTTTTCTTCTTTTTCTTCTTTACTCTCATCTATATCAAGCTAACATAATGGCAATAGCTCATAAAGGGCCGAGGCGTAAGTCCCGATGTCTCTGTGGGAATGGGCCTATTGGTCCGTCTACTGCCGCCCAATCTAATCTACTACCGTTAAATTTGGGCTTCGGTCTCATGCTAGTGTATGAGGGATTTTTGGCTCTTCAGTTCCGTAATGTGACTCGTGAGGGCAGTTTCACTCATTGGTCATTTTGATGTGTTCTTTGTGCAGATTGTTGACTGTTTTGTTGTGTCTTTCTCAATACAACTGTGTGTTTACCGGAAAAATTACTCTAGTCTTATGGGGCAAAGTTTCTAAGTCTTCAAATTTCTGTTGAATTAAAACTCCGAAAGCCGTGCACTTTTCTGTTGCTTAACCCTATACCGCCGATTGTTGAATTGTCTTCACATTTCGAACATTGCTGTTCCTACGAGACTCCTGGTTTTGGTCCGTCGGTTTACGGTTCAGCGCCACATCAATTAATGTTGAAAAAACTCGTTGAATTAACAAACATCTGAACCGGCTTTCGTACTCTGTCGTCCTTGACCCGCTTTAATAATTGCAGTTCAGAAATATATCCAACTTTATCCGTTGCAACGGACCTGCGACCGGTCATCACCTATAGGTAGTGTCTAAATATAAGGCAGAAGTTAACTCTTGGCCAATTGACTCGGTGTGATATATTTTGAATGTTTTAGTTAGAAGCGTCTGTTGACTGCGGTTAAAACGGCGAGAATAGGGATGGTGCGGCGTGCTGCGTGAGTTGGCAGAGGAAGCGCCCCAGAGGTAGTCGCTGTGATATGGGCACGTTGTATGAATGGAAGAGTGTCGCTTGGATGGGCAAGTTGGTTCTAAAATTAATCCGGTCCTGCTTACTCTATGCTCATTCGCTACAATGTTTCTTTCGCCTCTTGAACACTTATAGGAGAAAAATCCCGCGTGGCTAAATAACATAGCCTGAAGTACGAAATGGCCAACTTATGAAGTGAAAGTGGTTCCGTCGCTTGCTTTACTGTATCTTGGTCTTACCTAGGCCCTCGAGACATCTCTCTTTCGTGTCCACTTTACTTTACTTTCTTCCGTTCTTCATACTCGTTATAAATTTATTTTGTTTGTATTTCCTTTTCTTTCCCGGCCTGGCTGTCTTTTTCCAAGCACGACGATCCATTGTGGGGGCATCGTCGTACGTTTCTTTCGACTTACTACGTGTCTCTCCATGCTTACGAACATAGCCTATTCTCGCTGGTTAGGGAGGCTTATGATAATAATGTTAATAAAATATATTCTTCCGTATGGAAGTTGTTGAACCATTCTGTTTGGACTGTGGTTAAAATTCGTTTACGAGGGACCCGACCTCCTCTGGATTATGCAAAGTGCCAGGTTTGTAACGTTTGGGTACGTAATGGTACTTAGCATACGACGAGCTCGGCGATGTCGCGGCAGCGCAGATACCGTGTGGTGTGTACGTGCGTGGAGGGAGTGCCCCCCGTGTCACTTTTTCTAGTGTTCACAGATTTGGGCTCCCTGTGAATCGCATGCCAGTGCGAACTATTCTTGCACTATCGGTCTCTGTGCCAGATATTCCCCCTGTGCCCCCTGCCCCTCTCTCTCGCTCTCGGGGGCACGCCCCCTGCTACAGAGCAGAGTGAATGGCACTGCTCCCCGTCTCCGGCCATTGCCAGCGCTCTCAGAGGCTGCTCAATGGAGGGAGACGTGCGTGGCCTCGGACCGGTGGTTCTGCGTCTTCGCCCAATTCCTTCACTTCAACGTAACTTACAGCACCTATACTGTATAATGTCTTCTTCTTGCTGCGATTTGCTGGCGCTAAGTTTCATTAATTTCTTATTTAATGCAGATCTGCACCCCAAACTTGATCTGCTAACTGAACACAAGCAAATCAACGTTCTTGACTTGATTTGTTGGCAAAATTTCATTCATTTTCTGATCGAATACATTTATGCTCTATTTAATCCGCAAACTAAGCACAAACAAATCAATGTTCTTCACTTGATCTGCTGGTTAAAATTCATTCACTTCTATTTGTTAAGATTTGCACCCCTAATCTTAATCTGCTAAATAAGCACAAGAAATAGGCTTTTTTTTATTTAATCTACGATTAAAGTTGCATTCTTTTCTATTTAATAAATGTTCACGTTGGTAACTTATTTTACCGAACCTTAAATTTACCATGATTTGATATTGTTTATTTCCTTCACTCTCAAGTTTCCTTCACTTTGGCTGAGCACCATGTGACGATGTTGACTTCATTTAGCTACTTTTCTTCCAACTTCTTCTTGCGATTAAATTTTCTTCACTTCTTATGAAATCTAACCCTGTAAGCACGTCGATATTTGTCCATTCAACTATAATAATATACAGTATGCGAGTATGCGCAATTTTGCATATGCTGCGATTACGTTCTATGCGCTTAATGATGTTTTTGAGCCAATTTCAGTTCACAGAATCACCAATTTGCATTCACGACCTAGCTACCTTGAAAACAATGAAATTCACACAGCTGCCTCGCTTTTGTTTCAATTTTTTTAGATGCTGATCAATGGCTTTGATCCTATTTTAAACATGCCACACTATTTTGTTACAGAGGTTCTCTTTCCTGGTATATCCGTACGTGAAAAGCCTTTTAGAGACGTACCCCAACCTTGTACAAATAGGGTTTCGTAAACGATAAAATCTTAGTGATAGAGCGCATTCTCACTCTATAGTAGGTAACGATCATGGGTCTCGCGGTGGTGTTGGTACCTATGTGGTAGCCTATGCGAGGGTCCTTGTGGCTTAAGTTCACAAAGTACCTAGGTACGGTAAATATTTGCCCCTATGCTATGTCACGAGGCTATGTGTGTTGATGCTGTAGCTACATGATCATATGGCGTTGCTAGGGAATGGTAAAATCTGGATCAAGTGGGATTTAAATCTAATGAGATGTTGAACCCATGACTATCTAAACGTCATTTACAATGTGCTGATAATCCTATAGTCACTCAATAAATGACTATAAATGTAGACGAATGTACCCAGTACATATTATACACAAACCCTAAATACAATAAGCTTATAGAGTTGAGTTAACCAGCGATCAAGCTTTACCAAGAAAATATTGATTGTCATGAATAGGACCAAAAGATAAAAAAGATAAAAACAGTAATATTTCTTTCTCGATTTTGTCAGTGATTTTTTCATTTCAGAATTCCTCGCTGACGTTTCGCTGTACAGACTCTATATTCTTTATATGTTTGTGAGGACCAATGGTAGGTTCGTCATACGAAACACGACACTCGTTAGCTTGTAGATCTCTTAACTCTGGAAATGTATTTTTTTTTAGCTTGAGGTACTTTTGACACCGTCACTAGGGAGTTTTAGTGCTGGTATACAACGCAGCCTGTGCCTATAATTTTGATTTGGCATCTAATTGACCTGGGCCGAACCTAGCGTAACATATACTTTGAGGTAGGTCATATGCTGTAGCTGCCTGCGCCGTTTTATCTTTGTTCTTCACAACCAAGTGTGTTTGGTTGGACCGTTTGATCACATCAAGGGCGGCACGTCCAATTGATTAAACCTTCAAGGCTTTGCTTGTTCGAAACTTCTGGTTGGTACGCCGGCTTCGACCCACTCAATTTGAATTTCAGGCATTGGCCCTCAATATAACCGGTTACTCTTGCGTCTTCCAGAAACTCATTGTTGCTGCGTAAGCTGGAGTTTTAAGGGGCTCAACGCAGTCATGTTCCTGCTAACACTTGCAGCGCGATTCAGTCACAAAGTCAAAGCTTCTGCATGAAGTTTCGAACAAGTCAAGCCTCCCAGGCGTAATTGCAGCACCCAATCGAACGTGCCCTAACTAAAAATTTCCTTCTTCGTGTGTAGGACCGGGCCCTTTACCGGGCGAGTGACCAGATCGATAGGGATAATTGCATCATACTATTTTTTTACTGCACTTTTCCAGTGCCCGGTAAGTTGCAAGTGTGTAGCGACAGTGACGCGCATGTTGCTTAGAATTTGCCGCTGCATTCAGACGTTTCTTTCTGTATTGGGTCCCGCTAGTATAAGTGGCGTACATCGTAGTGTGTCTGGTGAGAATGGGTCGAGTGAGTTACGGCTAAGCCAGGTCGGGTTTGGTTTTGCTAGAGTAGGTGCATAACTTAGTTTATAGACACGAATATAGGCCTACCTGAATCCGTGATAGGCCACATACTGTATACATATACCGGCATCATGTAATACTCGGCCTACGGTGACCTTTTTGACAAGTCTACGAATTTTGCCTTTTACAGGCTACGTACTGTTGAGATCGGTCTCTCGGGCCCACTTCGCTTCCCTTCGTTTCCTCACTCCTGCCTCTGTGCTTTCTTTTGTTTGTACTCTTCTTTCCCGATTTGCTGTTCCCATGCGCGGTGCTCCTGTGTGTGGGAAGCCCTCGTTCATGGGTTCCACGGTTCTCTCGGCATACAGTGTGTCTCGTTCTTCTTCCTCTTTTTAGATCATGCGCACAGTGTGTACTGTGGGTAGAGAGGCTGAAGCTACAACTGTAATAATGTGCATACATACAGTATATTGTCGAGATGTAAGTTCGAGTTGAGAGCCGCTAGTGCATACAGCTGATTCTTTTGTGCCTTCTACACTCATTTGTGTGCCTACGTCACAAATTGTGCCATTCCTACAAAGAGTGCTGTATTATTCAGGCACTAAAGAGGCAAGGTCATCGTTTATCATCATTAACCTGTGCCAGTCTTCAGCTCGTGTTGCCTGCCATCGCATTTCATTTCATTTGCCCGCAACTCTGCGCAAATTATTGTGTGGTTCTTCTTTCATCTTTGCCAGACTGCGAAATTATTGTTCTCACGGTACCTATGGTCTGTATGCAAGATTTGAAGCGTTCGGGCCACACTATTACTTATAATACGTATGTTCCTGCTCTGCTAGTACTAAGCCAGTGGGGGTCACTTGCACTGTCTGCATATTGTAGCATTACCGCGGAGGTTAAGAGTAACGAGGAAGTCGTGTAGTGCTTCTGAAGAAGCTATAGTGTTGGATGTGAACGTGAGCAGAGAGCTCCGGTGCGTAGAGCGCTGCGCAGGGAGGCTTTTTAAAGTAGATAGCTGTGTGGCGCTCGCCTTCTCTGCGTACATTGTGTGCTGCTGCTGCTGCTGTCCCTCATGCTGTCCTTGCACCACCTGTTGTTGGGTGCTCCTGCACCTGCTGTTGTTGGGTCTCCTGCACCTGCTGTTGTTGGGCCTCCTGCACCACCTGTTTTAGGGGTGAAGTCACTGCACCACCTATTGCTAGTTGTTTGTCCCTGCACCACCTGTTTTGTGCTCTGTAGCACCAGTTGATGGGATCACTGCGCAGCACTACCTATTGTCAGGTGTCCCTCTGCCATCTGGTGTGCAGAAGAGTCCCCATTATTGTACATGCCTTCAAGTCTATCTACTGAAATGCAGCCGCGGACTCCCCAACATTGAGTGCAGCGTTGTCCTTTTTGTATGGAGCAGCCGGCGCCATGGAACTCTATTCTACCCAGAGTGAGAGTGCACGTATCACTCATATAATACTACGTCGCTACAGTGAAGCACTCGTACCTATTAGATTAGATTTTTTAGATTCGATAGGCGGCAGTAGACGAACCAAAATGCCCATTCCCAAAGAGACACCGGGACTTACACCCCGGCCCTCTATGAGCTATTAGAGAACGAGTCTAATAGAAAAGGAGTCCCTGTGCGTGGTTTTTCAGTGACGGTCAAACAGAAAGTATGATAGTTGTTATATTTTGTGCACCGTACTACTGCTACTAAAATACCTACTACCGTATGCAGAGAGTCTGTGCGTTATGTAAGGTTAGCCAGTATTGCACCATGCTGAGTCACCGCAGTACCATGCTCTGGTGCTCCATAAAGTGCAAGGTTTAGGTTGATACGGTGATACCACAGTTCCCTGTTGTCGTGTATCCGTACTTCACAAAGTATCGAGCTTAGACACTGCAAAACCCTGCCTGCTACTTCACAAAGTACACAGTTACGGTACCACTGTACCATCCTTTGGTAGGTACTTCACTAATTTATGTGTGCCAGTTACCAAAGTACATACTTTGGTGCTCCACACAGTACCAACCTTAGATACCGCAGCACTATGGTCAGGGACCACAGTCATAAGTTCAGGTATTGCACGAAGTACCATGTACCAATTCACAGGTGCACGCACCAACAACTCTCACTGGCGACCGCAGTGCACGGCCCTCGCCGCAGCCCTATTTGGCTCAGTTAAATTACAAGAGGTGGTGGCAGTCCTCTGCTGCCTGGTGCTGCTGCTGCTGCTACTACCCCCTTCTGCCGTGCTGTGTGCGTTGAGGTGGATGGATGTGCAGCAGCCAGCCTTCCTCCTAGCTATTCCAACCTGCAACTCTGCGGTAAACTCTCTTTGTGGACGACAGTAGCAAATGTGTCAATGCCTTTGGTAGTTTTCTGTGAGTGTGCTGATCTAGTGATGCATACGCTGGTAGCGAAGCAATGTTGCAGAGGCAATGTTACGGAGGCTCAGGCCAGGTCTGACTCAAACACAGACTCCTGAGACTAGCGTGTGTCCGACTCCGGCTCCATACACCCAACAGCCCGATGAATCTGTTGCCGCAACAACGGCGAATTAGTAATTTTATTGCGACTCAGAGTCCTAGAACAGCGACGGGGGCTGAAGTTGACCGAGGGCTAAATAGGTCTCCGAAAAATGACTTCTTCGGGTGGCAGGGGTGGCAAAAATGGCCGGGGCTTCTATCAGTATTTGCTAGGGACTGACCAGAACGACAATCTCTCTGCGCCAGGGTTGGCCCGGGCCCTGGTCGGTCTACACCTAGAACCTGCGGTTTTTCGACTCCGAAACCGAACACACTCTCGACTTTGCAGACATTCTCCAAGCTGAAAGCAAATAGTATAGCTAGTGACTGCAAGCGAAGCATCCCTTGCGAATGGGACCGCATTCCTCTCACAGGTGTCCTGATATATGCAAACACAGGATACGTATCGGCAATTTTTCGACACTCCAACTTACTGTCGCCAGTAGCTGTTGCAATCGTTCTTTGTTGCCCTTAGTGGTCTCACCCATGCGAAAAATCGATGTTCGTAGGAGTATGTCCCGTTTGCTTGCCAGGAGATGCTGTATGTGCTAAGCCGTTGTAAGGGCGATCGCGCTCCTCGTGATCCCCAAAACTCCCAAACCGTATTAGGCTTTTCATAGGGGTACATTATCAAAAACTAGTTTCGGCACTATAGAGGTAACGCTATCGGGGCCAGTGTACTTGGTAATAGATTTTTCAAACTGTGTGATCCCTGCAAAAAAGAAGTTTCAGTTTGCTTTTTCAATGTATTTCAAAAATAAACTGTAGCTTATCCGGTCGCAAGGGTGGCACTGGGGGTGTGGCTACTAGCTACAGTGGTAATGTGTCACCCATGACATCAGTAACGACTTCATCCGATATAGTACAGTGGGTGACTTGCGTTGCCTCATATTGCGTACCTACGTATCAACCGCTGCAGCAGCGGCAGGGTGACACCTGCACCCGCAGCAACATGGGTGACGGTCGGAGGAGGCTCGTGTTACCAAGCGCAGCCCTGCTCTTGCATGAATGAGTGCTGCTGCTGCACCGTCATTTTTTTTGTGGGCGCTAGAGACATTTTTTGCCGAGCAGCGGTCGGGGGGAACGGCCTTGTGAAAGTTGTGGTGACCCTCGCTCTGCCGCCCGCCTGCCTGGCTAGCTGGCTGCCTGGCTCGGGCTGCCCGCAACCTCCTCTGCTGGTTGTGTGCTGCCTGGTATGTTGGATTGCCTGTGCCTGGTATGTTTTGGGGGTGTCTGTGCCTGGTATTTTGGGGTGCCGGTGCCTGTGCCGTGCCTGGTATGTTGGATTGCCTGTGCCTGGTATGTTTTAGGGGTGTCTGTGCCTGGTATTTTGGGGTGCCGGTGCCTGGTATGTTGGGGTGCCTGTGCCGTGCCTGGTATGTTGGGGTGCCTGTGCCATGCCTGGCATGTTGGGGTGCCTGTGCCGTGCCTGGCATGTTGGGGTGCCTGTGACGGGCCTGGTATGTTGGGGTGCCTGTGCCATGCCTGGCATGTTGGGGTGCCTGTGCCGTGCCTGGTAAGTTGGGGTGACTGTGCTGTGCCTGGTATGTTGGGGTGCTTGTGCCGTGCCTGGTATGTTGGGGTGCCTGTGCCGTGCCTGGTATGTTGGGGTGCCTGTGCCGTGCCTGTTATGTTGGGGTGTCTGTGCTGTGCCTGTTATGTTGGGGTGTCTGTGCTGTGCCTGGTATGTTGGGGTGCCTGTGCCGTGCCTGGTATGTTGGGGTGCCTGTGCCGTGCCTAGTATGTTGGGGTGCCTGTGCCATGCCTGGTATGTTGGGGTGCCTGTGGTGTGCCTGGTGTGTTGGGGTGCCTGTGACGTGCCTGTTATGTTGGGGTGCCTGTGCTGTGCCTGGTATGTTGGGGTGCCTGTGACGTGCCTGTTATGTTGGGGTGCCTGTGCTGTGCCTGGTATGTTGGGGTGCCTGTGCTGTGCCTGGTATGTTGGGGTGCCTGTGCTGTGCCTGGTATGTTGGGGTGCCTGTGCTGTGCCTGGTATGTTGGGGTGCCTGTGCCGTGCCTGGTATGTTGGGGTGCCTGTGCCGTGCCTGGTATGTTGGATGTCCACAACTGTAGGTTGCTGTTCCTATTACACTTCATGCGTTCAAAACACAAATCGTAGCAAACGAAATTTTCGACATAGTTCGGGGATAACCTTGTGCGTTTGGAATTATTTCTTCCCCTGTACCGACCAGATGGATCATACGGTCTTGATTTAAATAGTGCCTTCCTTATCGAAATTCGTGCGTACTTTAGATTGCATAAGGCTTTAATATACCATTTGGGACAAAACAAGACATTTTGTTTCTCACGGAGTATCGCGTCGGTTCAAGTGCGCCGCTGGCCCGTACAGTGTTGAGTTGGGCTGAATTTTCCTCATCGATTTGAGCCAGGCTCAAATTCTTTGTAGAGTGGAGTTGAGCTCAATTTCTTTTCTTGAATTTTATTGCAAAAATTGGGGTGCCTCTCCTACCGAACGGTGCGGCCAAACGCTTTCGTAGAAATAAATATAGAAATAATCTCTTACATAGTTCCATCGTTATCCCTTTCTCTTATGGAATATCGTGAACGTAGCGTGGAAAACAGACTTGCGAGAATGACAATATTCAATATTATAAAGTAACCCTATCCGTGGTTGTGTGAAGCATCAATTTTTTTCTAATAGCAATATTTGTAAACTCCACAAATGTTTCCACTGGCACCAGAGATTAACTTTTCAGCGGTGTCATGCATGGAAGATACTCGAAATTTTAGTTTGTGCTTAACCCTACGTCACCTGAATTTAGTTAAAGATAATTCAGATATAGGTAGCATTAATTAATACCCGACGAAGTCGTCAGCCCTGGCCTTGTAGAGTTAAAGGGGTAATCCGAAACACAGTCGTGGGGTATAATATGCCCGTGCCCCTTGTATCACGGGGTAAAGGGATCGTGCTAATAAGAGTAATTTCCGCGACCGTCTTATACAGTTAACCCTGAAAGGGATTTATGCTTATTCTAAATGTTTTCAGTTTGGTTCGAATAACTTACAACTGCTGGGCTACTTCGTAGTCGCGTCAAGTCGAAGCGATCTGCTAAAAGTGGCAGTTTGGGAGGCGTTGTCGGTGGGAGTTGCCATCGGTTGCTGCCAAGGCCACATGGAGAATATGTGTGTCAAATAGGATCCGTGCAGTACGGAATTACAACTTAGTTGGTGCACTTCCTCCCGTACCTCCTGCCGTAATCATCTCTTGAGTGTTGCCATCCTATGCATTTCCTTCCTTGTGTCGCCCTCTCGTGCTGTTCCTCCCCGCCACCCTACCCTACCCCCCCTTTCTGGACGCCCCCTCCTTTACCCCTATACCTGCCCCGCCTCTCATAGCCAGCCAGTCTGGATGGCGGCTGCACAGTTTCAACACGTGTATCAATATTCATCCATATCTTCCACTATATTACGCCCATCTCCTTTCTTCACTTACCGTACCGTGAAGAGGACGAAAAAATTCAAGTTGTCGTAAAGCAAACCCGGCAACAGTGCCTCTTTTCGGCAAATATCGCCATAATACGGTATCGCAGGCTGCACTCGGTTGGAGTGAGCCGCAGCGGCTCTTCTCATATGGATATGCTGCATGAAAACCTTCAGAAATACTCTTGCCCTCTGTCCCATATGTTGCCGTTACGCTCTTTGTTGTGTCTGGTATGGATACCGAGTCCTCCCTGTTGTAACATCATCGCGCAAAGTGAATAACACCTCAGTGATAGTGTTTTGTTTTAACAATATCATTATCAGCGAAAAGTTCAAAAGTAGGTACTCTTACCCGCTGTCCTATATATTGTTGTGGCGTTTGTTCTACGCCGTACCTGTAGAGTGTGTAAACTCTTCAGTAGATTTCCACCCAACCAAATGAATGACACTTGCTTAATAACAATTATGGGTGTTGAGATTATTGGCGTCAGTGCCACATACTGCTGTTCCGCTTTTTGCACCCCATATGTATGGATTTGATCTGTAATAGTTCTTCACGACAGCCGTGCATACTCGGGCGAAAACTTCTACGCAATTTCGTGATATCTGTGGGGGTCTGCAATTTTTCGATTGGGTAGCGCCTGAGTGCGTACATAGTAGCTGTATCTGTAGCGAAAGTTTTTGTTGCCATAACGACACCTACTGATTACAATACTAATACTCACGAAAGTTGCTTCCCCTCTGTCCAATATGCTGCATTTTCTAGCATCTCTGCTATGTTAGCCTAGTACGGTAGTATTGTCTGCATCAGCAATAGCCCCGTACATTAATTTCATATTTCATTAAAAGTGCCTCATTAAAACATACAAGAACAATTTCACTGTTCGGTGATAGTACTTTATTTACATGCCAAAATATTAGCTACTATAATTTCATACTTCGGTGGTACTGGTACGGTAATGCTTTTATTTACGTACTGAAACAGTAATTTCATACTTTGGTGTTAACGTGCCTAAGCGGTAATAGGTAGTTGAAAATAACTGTTGAATATGAATTTGGTACATCATTAGGTACGGTAATAGCTGAAAATAACTGTTGAGTATAGGACTTCTGTACTCGCAGTGCTTCAGCTAACCACAAGATGGTTTTTACTTTGAGGTACGGAGTTATTTTCGCTGTTTGGTTCTATTATGACTGTGTACGTGGGTTGCGAAATCGATGGTTTAAGTCCGACTCCGACTCCTTGGTCCAGACTGTAGCTATACAATTGGAATCCTTCGACCCAAGAAATGTCCGACTCCCTTTCTTAAAAAATAGGCCCATTTTGACAAATTTCTACTCCTGTTCCCCAAGATTGTCCGGAACTCTGCTTTGTAGGTACTCTAGTGCTGCCTATTTACGTGCAGTTTGCAGAGCTCATTGCTCATTGCCACGTGACGGACGCGTCTAGGAGCGGGTGTGGTGCACGTCTGCCGCACTTAGGGAATTTTATTTTCTCTAGGTTACTGACTGTGATGTAAAGAATCTACCTAATTGTTACAGCTCGTAATTCTGTGCAGTTGAAAGAGGAATTTCCGCGTTGTAGAACTGCGGAGCTAAGATTATTAATGACGCTTTGAGATTGCGGTGTAATGGACGTTACTAGAGCAAATTACGTTTTATGCGTGGAAATGGCCAAAAGTTTATTATAAGGGATTGAGAGGCAATCATTTGGTACACAAATACAGTTTTACAAAGATGATAAAGTAAATACCACTTGGTATGTTGTAACTATTTTTGTTGCAGCCACAGGCGTCTTGTCGTGCAATTGTGCCACCACAAAAAAAAATATTATTGTTCGGTGATTGAGGCTGCAACGAACCGCCAGTTTACTGATGTCAGTAAGATTATTACAGGCAAAGTTGCCTTCTTGTTCATAAAGCGATCAATAATTATCTATTTTGTGCTCACCCTACAGCGCATCAGTGATCATATATGGTTGCTTTCATAATACCTACTATTACTATAAGAGCATTCTTCAGCCACCCGTCGAAGAGTTAAGAAATTCAAGCGACTGTAGGCAAAAAATTCAGCGGTAAATTTTTGCCGTTGTTTCTGTTGTGGGCCTCACGCATTAAAAAGAAAGTAGACTTAACCCTATTTGTATGAGACTGTGGGAGCTCGCTACAAGGGTTTTTTCCCCGTAGCAATGCAATAGGACAAAGAACCCTTGCAGCAAAATCACACACGGGGTTAACCATTCGCCGGTCAACGGGATTTTTGAGTCCACTTTCAAATTATGCTATTACTGCGGAAATTGATGCTTAATGTACACGGTAAAAGGTTTCCCCTGTCTTGTTGAAGCTGTGGTGTATTGCTCCGACGTTCTTGCTTTCAGAGGAATGCAACTGGAGTTGGAACCCAGTTGGGGTTATGGGTTTGAAAGCTTACGTCGGGAAACTGAAGTTATATAATTAATATCAGTGTTTGTCACTTTACCTGTTTTCTATGGTTGGAAAATCAACATGGAATTAATTTGGGTATTTTTGTTGCAGGCAAGGGCGTCTTCTTGTGCGATCACGCCCTGGATACGAACAGGAAAGCGGGCCTCATCACACCCACCACCACAACCACCACCAACACTACCACTTCCACTCACATCATCACCACCACCAGCTCCAGCTCCCCCTATAATCACAGCTCCAACAATCTCCTCAATAACAACAACAGCAACAATCACCATAACCACAGCGGATCCAACACTCCCGGGCTACGGTTCCAGTCGGCGAGTCTGGACAGCTCGAGCGGGTCCAGCGGTGCTAGATCCCTTCTTTGCTCTTCTGGAGGATCCTCTTCCAAGTCGGGGTCCTCTCCGTTGTCCCTTACTTCCATAAAAGCCGCATGGAAGTCGCTGACTTCGATCACTTCCTCGTCATCTTCTTCTAAGCTTCCTCACTTGGAACGCCAGGCGGAGTCTCAGGCGGCCGGGTCACCAGGAGGCAGTCAGCAGCATCCTGGCCACTCCAGTCAGCAGGACTATCGGTATACTCAGGTCCCGTCGTCAGCAACTTCCGCCCTCCACATCCTCGGCGGCAAGCGCAACAAAGACGGTCACGGCGGTGGTGTTCAGCACCAAAGTCTCCACAACACCCATATCTACCTCACCCCGGCCTCTCGATCCTACACCCATCCGCACCGATCCCCCCTACAACCTCCTCCACCATCCCACCACCACCATCACCACCTACCAGGCTCAAGCCATCAAGGTGGATCATCCCTTAGGACAACTCTTTCGTCACAGTCTTCGAGATCGGGTAACTTTTCTGGATCGCGCGGCTCCGGCGAGGCTCTCACGCTCGCCAAGTGTCTGCGGAAACACCGCGAGAAGCAGCAGAAGATCCATGAACAAGCGCTCACCCGCAAGTCCAAGTCAGACAATGCTCTGCAGAAGATAGGTGTCAATCTCAAGTCACAGAGTGATCAGAATCTGCACAAAGTTTGGCTTGTGGGGGCTGGCGGTAGTCAGGCCAACTGCTGCGCCACCAATAACTCTATCTTCAGCACGGTACAGCTGTCTGGTGGCAGTGGCGACAGTACTGCCAGCGTTGCCAGCAGTAGCAACAGCAACTGCTCTTACAGGAAAAAGAGAAGAAGATTGTTTGTTGGTATAGGCATTGAAGAGGAAATAAGAAGAAGGGAAGAGCTCGAAGAACGGGAAGAAAGAAGTCGATCTTTGGAGCGCAGCCACGGACATCGCATCAATAGCAGCAGCAGCAGTAGCGGGTCTCGGCGGCACACGAGAAGCTTGGAGCGCAACCACAAGTTTCGCGTAGACCTGCGGCACTTGATTCCCTCACCTCCTTTGTTATCTCACGTGGAGCCCGTGGCACCTGACCATCAGGCGCCTTCTCCACCAGCACACACTGCTCCCTTCATCCCACACTCGAGCTCGACGAGCGGCAGCAGTAGCTGCTCCCAACAGAGCTTCAGCCCCTGTATTGCGTCCCCGTCTCTTGGAAGTTACCCTTCATCCAGCGGGGGCAGTAACTCTTACTCCCCCACTCCTCACGATAACCCTAACATCGGACACTGCCGCCTGGCGTGTCTGCCCGCCCCTGCCATCAGTGGCAGTCTTTTGAGCAACAGTTGGTGCAGCAGCAGCAGTGGCAGCAGCTCGTCAGGAGCTAGTAGCTGTGGCGTCGAGGGCAAGATCTGCAGCAGCATGGAAGCCGGCGGAGCCTCTGCTGGCTCCTTTATTAACAAGCCTGCCAGAGGTTGGCTACATAACGAGACCCAGCTAGCGGACGGAGGCGTGTCCTATTCCGTCAGGGTAAGTACCGCCACCGCCGCACTTATTGTCTGGTCGTAGGTAAGGAGTGGCCGACTGGGACGCAGGTGCTTATTCAGCTTTATTTGTTTCTGGATAATAAACTATACGGTATCTAGCTGAAGCAACGATTTTCCATCGAAAGTTGAACAACTACAAGAATCCCGATCCATAAATTGAGTTTTGCATGAGAGTAATCAAAAAACTAGTGGAATTACCCAATTATTTGACTTATAGAAAATAACTGTGACCGTATTTTTCTCCATTTCTCTAGGCGATGTAGCTAATCAACTACTGATATACTTGGTGTATCGGTACGAGTGCATTGATATTCCTTGGTTTCGAGCACTAAAAAATGCTTGGAAAAAAAGTTACGATACCATATTAGTGGAAGCCACTTCAATAGTGGTTGTTTAATGCATTTTTATGCTATTATTACATTGTTGGAAACTAAGCATCTTGATGATCGAATTAGTGATAAATTTTGATTGTAACGTAATGATAGTTTTTTTTATGACATTTTATAATTTGAATGATGGAAATTTGCATTGTCTCCTGCATTACAGAGAATCCGCAAATCGATTATCATAAATCGTTTGTAACATTATAATGACTTGTTAACGTTTGAACACTTGAAATAGTTTTATTGCTTACATTTCAAGTTTGCATGTTCGAAATACCTGTTGTCTCACACAGTACGCAGGATCTTCACACTTCATTTTTACAATTATTAGGGTTTATTCCTAGCGTTTCAAGTTTGATTGATTGAAATACTTGTCTTTTCCCACAGTACATAGGATGTCTAGAAGTGAACACATCTATGAAGTCGCTCAACTTCGACACGCGCTCCCTCATCGCCAAGTGAGTCCAACAAATCTTCTCATTCTTGACCAAATTCTGTTTTTTTAATCTAAGGCCCCTGGAAATATACGGTATATATGTACCAAGCTCTGCTCTTTGAAAGCTTCGGAACACAGCATGAAAGTGTGACAACTTAAAAATACCTGCATTTCAGGAACTAATGGAAGTATTTGTAGTTACGTACTGTGGAATACTTACGCGATCACGTCATGCCGTATATATTTGATGATGGTGAGAGTAATAATGTAACGGAGAGTAATGTCGATTATAGTTTTTGGTTCCTTGTGATCCAAGGGCTTCATTGTTACTTGAAAATATATGTCCACACGTCATATATCCAAATCTAAAAATGACTCTAATTTACGCTCTCTCCCATACAGTAGCGCGAAGCACCCAATAGAAAGTCATCTTAGCTCCATATCACATATCCTTTCATTAATCATAGCCCCATTGCATCTACCCTTACTGTCATCCTAGCCTATTTCTAAGCAGAGAAAAAACTTTAGCTAATGTACATGAATAATTCAACTAAAATAGTTCTGTTTCTAGGGCCAATTTATCGTATGCGTATTATATATATTTCAATAGAAGAACTAGTTGTATGCGATATTCTGAATTATTCAAATATTCAGTTGCAACTGCCAATGAGTTATCTGTTTGGGATGACTATCAAAAATTAGCAACTCTCGTTCGAAAGTTTCACCCGTAAACTAGGTAGCGCGTTGAGGCAATGTATCCTTGTTAGGTATATGGTGAGAGAAGTGTCCTGTTTTGAATGGAACTCGTGCCCTCAGGGGCATATTGTGGCGGGCCCTTTCCCTCCCACAATATGTTTGGGCATCACGCACCCCAAGAGTCCCGAGTGCCTTCTCCGCAGGGGATGTAGCATCTGGCTGCAGTTCCTGCTGAGAAGGTTAGTTTTGTAGAGATAAGTAGGTTCTCTATATTTTGCCTTCTGTTCCGCGAGGTGGGCCGCCGAATGGTGGTAAGCGACCCATCCCATGGGACTCCTATCTGCTCCCGCGAGGGGCCACTGAAGGGACCCCCCGCACGAGTGTTTGCTTTCTTCTGTCTTCTTCTCTTTTCGTTTTTTGTCTCCTTCTTTCCGCCGCACGGCTGAGCGATTTCGTTCGACCGAGCCGTGTGGAGTTGGAGATGCTCGCGCCTTATTTTCTGCCAGACATGGTGCACCTGGCCAAGATTGTTCTAATAGAACTCGTTTGATTTCGACTAAACTTCTAAACTATATCGTGCAAAATTGGATTGCTGTTATATAGTCTTTGTATCTAATACGACGGGAAAACCCACAATTTAATGATAATAATAATAATAATAATAATGAAGGGAACTCGTTTAAGCTGGTCCGTCTCGATAATATACCCAGCTGGTTCATCATGTAATTCGGACTCTCGAGTAATGATCGTCACATCAAAGAAATAGTCTCATTGAGTGTTTTTATCTGGATTTACGGTGCCCCTGCGATGCAGAATACCTATGTTGCAATCTATGTGCGATGTCCATGCTGGGCGGAATATCTTGTTATAGATTTGCAGTGCCACTACTGTGCGGAATATATTGCTACCTATCAATTTGCGGTGTCACTGTTACGCGGAACTGCAGAATTGATTAGAGAAGGGAAGCGATTCCAATGGATATGAATAAGCCATATCCCTGGTGGGCCGTGACGTGTTTGTGGCACCATAACGGCGTGTATGTGCGGCACAAGTGGCAACAGCTGCAGCTGCCACCTCCGTCACCATCGCTACCGCTGCATTGTTGCCTCCTCGCTAATGCCTGCTTCCTTCTCGGCTCATGAGGGACATCCTCTCTCCCACGCTGCTACCCTCGGCCTCTCTTCTCTCTCTCCCGTGCCCTCAGTCTCGCTCTCTGTGTGTGTCTCTCATGTGTCTTATCTTGTGTTGTGTGCTTTGTGTTCGGAGTGTGCCATGTGATGTGTGAATGGTGTAAGGAGTGTGGCGTTGCTTTGTGTGTAATGTCTGCCGCGTGTACGTAGTTCGTGCTATCTGTGAAAAGTGTGTCCTGTGTGTTTTGTATATGCATGTATGTATCATCTGTGCATTGCGCACTTTGTTTTGGAAGAGTCTTGTGTGATGGTTTTGTGCCACGCATATGGTACACTTTCTACTGGACGTTATTAATGATATGTTTTGTGTGCCCTGCGCATGTACGTGTCTGTAGTAAGCCATGTCTATTGTGTCAGTATTGTGTGTGTTGTGCCATGTGCAACGTGCATTGTGTGTTTCCTGTAGGAAGTGTGGCATATAATTGATGTACGGTATTGTATACTTTGTAGGTATAGGATAGGTGCGTCAAATATACCATTTCAAGCACTGTACCTTTTTCTGTGGGCTCTGTATCCTGTGATATGTATTATTTTGCGTGAAATGTGTTTGTTGCTTTATGTGAGACATGTGTTGTGTGTATATATTTATGTATATTATATACTTTTTCCGAGAATTGATGCAAATAGTTTAGGAGCAGTGCCGTGTGCTCTGCGTATGAAATCGTGTCGTGTGTGCGAGTGTCTTATTTTGTGTGAGGTGCTTCTGGATTGTCATGTATAGCGTATGAGCCAAATGTGTTGTGTTTCTTGCTATATTTCTTATCGCTAGGGTTGTGCCTTTGCAAAATGTGCACGCATATTCTGTCTAGTGGTATGACTGAATTTTGATTTCTTACATAAAATATGATGCCCATGCATTCACTTCACTAGTGTAAACTATGAAAATCAAAATTCAGTCATACAATTGGACAGAATATGCGTGCATATTTTGCAAGGTCAAAACCCTACTTACCACGATATGTTCAGTGCCTGTGGTGCCCGTCGTGTCCTAGTTCTTTCCCAGTTACTTCGTCCAATTTCTGTTGAGTTTATTTATTCGTTGCGGTTGCTTCTGTCTTGTATGTATTTCACTGCTTTTGCTCCCGACGTGATGCATTCATGTCTTGCTTTAGCTATGATTTTTGTTGGATCGAAATTAACTTTACACTCAAGGAAATAAAAATTCTCAGTTCATTTCCATTCATTTGGTATCTTCATTCTCTCTGTGGTCTCTACCTCGGCATAGTTTTCTTTGTCATTCAGCCGTGCTGCATTTGTTGTTCATTCCCTGGTCTCTCAGTCATTTCATTAACACACGCTACCTACTGCGTACAGTCGCCATACAAACGTATTTACTCATGCACTTAGCCCCCCTCTAGAGACTCACCTCCTCCCTTCTGCGACGCAGGCTAGAATGACGGCGTGATAGATACATGTAGAGGTGACAGTTGTGATGAAGTGATGAAGGTAATGGTGACTGAGTGGTGACAATTGAACAGCCGCTGCTGACTGCTTCTGTAGTGGTGAGCTCAGTGAGGGTGAGGCCCTGAGGTGCGGCAACAAAATGATCATTGTAGTGAGCTAGTTAGTCGTGAAGTAACTTTGGTGTTTGTTTGTAAATACTCAAGGTGCACAAGTTCGTTTCTGAAGATAAGATTAGCTAAGATTTGTTCTTTATCCTGCAGTTAGCTACTCGAAATTTATTACATTGTTTTTTTTTTTTAATTCAGTTCGGATCGGGTAATGTCTTCGGTATATACTTGATTTATTGTTCACTTTGCTCCTTTTGTACTACTAAACTCTGACTGATGTTCGTGTGTGTGCCCTCGTTCTCGATTTCTGTGTGGACCCCTCTCTGTACTTGTGGACCTTGTACCGGCTTTTGCAAAAGTTCTGTTAACATCATTTTGCATGTTTGTGGTCAGTTTTAAATAGTAAATATAATTATTCATGACACAAACTTGAAATTTATACCTTTTAGGCAGTTTTCACTAGCAGTAAATAGTGGTAAGGTGCAAGTGAGCTTCAATGGAAGCAAATAGAATTGAGACATCTGCTCTCCTCCACGCGGGGCCACAACGAGCCCGACATCACCCTGCGGCTGAACGTCAGACGGATAACCGTCTACAAAGTCACAGATAGATAGAGGAAGGTGATGACCTTCAAGGTTCGATCCCGTTTAGGTTCACTGTATGTCTACAGCCGAGCAACCCGCCTCCATAATGCTTGGGCCTCCATGTCCGACTTTCCGCGGCCCGCGCAGTGGGAGAGCAGATATCTCGCTTTTACTTCCATTGACGCACACGTGCACATCACCACTATTTATTCCTAGCGAAAATTACCTAAAAAGATAAATTTTAAGTTAGCATGACAGAGAATTAAATTTACGATTGAAAAGTTACCACAAACACGTAAAATGAAGTGCTGCAGAACTTTTGCAAAACCCATTATCTCTCTCCAATGGATCCCGCCAGGGTTGCGGAATCGTAATGTCGAAGATCCAACTCCCAATTCCATGCACCCAAAAAACCCTTGACTCCCTCCCTACGAATCCAATTCTGATTCCATAAAAAACTACACAGCCATCCGATGATTTTTTCAGTTCATGCAGTGAGGAATGTGTCCTACGCGGCAGTTCTGACTGCAGCCTGCTCCATGGGCAGGGAACATAATTTATATATAGTATATTTGAAAATTGCGCTCTTCGTCCAGTAAGCTGTCCCCATGTCATGTTCTCATTGATGAGCACTAACTACAACATATTATTACTGCCCGGAAAGTTTCAAAATCACGCTGTAAAAATCGAGGGATGCGCTCAGATTTGCTTCGCAAGTACCACGTAGGGGAGTCTGGATGTGGATACCTGGCACTAATACTTATTATTTAACTAACCGTATTATAAAACACGCATCAGTGGTGTGTGTGAGGCCCAGATTTTAAGAGTGTAGGCACGCAATGCTGGGACCTAATACTGAAATCACTTACCTTGTAACAATTAATGCATCAGTCGTGCTGTGGAGCGCCCAAATTCTAGTGCGTTCACTCGACTGCGTCACCAAATAATGACATTAGTTAATTGCGTTGCTGCAGAGATTCCATTATTATAGTGTGTTAGGACCTAATTATTGTCGAGTGTAGGTACTCGATATGGTCACCGAGTAATATTAATTATTTGCTTGTTGCAGAGAATGCATCAGTCGGGTGTGCGAGGCTGTGGGTCTGAAGACCGCCGACAGGCGGCGCAAGACCATGAAGACCATCGGGCGCATCTTAGGTGACACTCCCCTCATGCAGCACGCCGGTAGTGACGTGACCCTCACCATCACCAGCACAGCCCTCAGTCTCGCCCTGCTGGACAATGGTGCCGTCATTGCTCACCACGACATGCCCAATATCTCCTTCGCCAGTGGTGGTGATCCTGTGAGTTACTCTCCTAAGCTTTTTGTTTCACCTAGAGCCTATGAGACAACTTGGCCAATGCCGGTGATCCTGTCTTGCCTTCTAAAGCAATCTACAGTATCTTACACGCTGGAGTTGGTAGAGTGTACGTGATTAAGGACTGTAAACGCTTTTCTCACAACGTGCTTTATGAGGCTATCGTGCCATATGAAACAATCTTCCGTGTTGCGCTATGGGGCAGGACACGCTTGACTGAATAGTGTACGTACGGAAGTAAATGAGCAAGCACTATTAGAGCTTTTTCCATAATTTACTTGACTCTTTACCTCGCAAGTGACAGTACATATATGGCTACTTTCGTAATGTTATTTTTACAAAAGGGCGATTCAGCTGCCCAGTAAAGGGTTAATCCAGAAACCGTAACTATTCATTCCTATCGATAGGTATGGCGTATATTTTAGTGACCTACCCGTGTAGGATTGATATCAATATGATTTATGAAACAATCTATCACTCCTCAGCCTACGCGGTAGGACACGCTTGACTTTGTAATGTAAGTAACTCAGGAAAGGACTGTTAGAGCTGTTCTAGTACGTGCTTAAACTGGACACATTAACCATATAACTAACCCTATCGGTATGTACCTTTGGAGTACGGTACATTGTACTCGTGGATGGTGCACTAGGGTAGCTATCCAAAATGTTCTGTGATGTGAAATTATTTACCATGCCTTTGTGTGACAGGACACACTGGACTTCATAGCGTACGTAGCAAAGGACTGTCGCTACGGGCGGGCATGTTTCGTACTGGAGTGTGGTGGCGAGCAGGCTCAGAACGTCATCACGAGCATAGGACAGGCCTTCGAGCTGCGCTTCAAAGAATATCTTAAGAACTCGCCTGCAGCTTCTCAGGGCACAGCCGCCTCCAGTACGGGCAGTGCTATTGGCAATGCCAGCACCGGTGCAAGTGCCAGCATAGCTTCCCACCTCAACAATACTCAGAACGCCGCCGGCCAGCCAACAGTCAACTATACTATTGTCAACAAGGACAGGTGGGTGGGTTGTCGGTCCTTAATTAAGCTTCTCGTAGGAATAACATTGATTGAAATGCGTGGCGTTCAGATCATACTCTACCTCAGCCGTACCTGGACCTTACGTACCCTCGTCACTGCCTATCAGTTTCATACTGCTACTGGTGAATGGTGATGATTTTATATTTTGCTTCTTCTTTTTACCTAGTTACCTCCGCCAAGGAGGTTATGTTTTCGTCTGGTCTGTCTGTCTCATTGTCTGTCACCAAGATAACTCAAAAAGTTATGTGAGGATTTCGACGAACTTTACCGGGATTGTTAAGTATGTTAGGAGGAACAGATGATTAACTTTTGGTGACGATCCGTTCGTTTGTTTATCTCCCTCATTGTTCTTAGTGCCATAACTCGAAAAGTTATGGATGGATTTTTATGAAATTTCGAGAGTCGTTACGTAGCTATAGCACCAAGAGTAAATTACCAAATTTTTGTGATGATTACCAAATTTTTGTGATGATCTGTTTGTTCGTTTGTCGCTGTTTTTAATTTTATGCTTGTTTGCACAATAACTCTAAATGTTACGAATGGATCTTTATGAAATTTACAGGAGTTGTTAGTAATCTTGATAGACATAAATGATTAAATTTTGGTGATGATCGGTTGATCTGTTTCTGTGTTTGACTTATGTTGATGTATAATTCAAGAAATTATGAACGGATCTTCAAGAGAATTACTGAAGGCATAAATGATTAGATTTTGGTGTTGATACAAAGAAAATTTTGGTATCAGAACCAATTTGAATTTTTCGTTTCCCTTTCCATGCTCTCAGAGTGCTTAGTTTGCTATACTTCCACGTTGCTGCGTCCAAGGGACTGACGTTAGCTCAACAATTCAATGCATGGACTGCAGGATATGTGAAGGCCTACTCCCTGTCAACAGGTCCTATGAGTATGACTGTGACTGATATTAAAGCTTCTGTAAGATGTTTCCTAATTAACACAGCGACCTAAAAAAAATAGGCTGTTCTTGGTGACGTGAGGAAAGCATTTAGTGCTAAAAAAAAACGATAATTCATCAGCATAGGCCATCTGTAGCAGACGAAATTAATTTTAATCATTTTTGGTCCAGTGTGGCGATTTTCGCCCGCCAGCAACCTGCGCTGCAGAAATTACGCTCTCGCTGTTAAATATTTTCCTTGCGTCATGAGAAACGTTTCGCGTTTTATTTCATTGTTTGAGGTTCCTATGTCAGGTAGGAAAATATTCTAAATATTACAGTTGATCTACTAGCCCATAGGGACCCACTTTGGATTTTATCGAGGCTGTCATCTATGGTGTAGTCTGTGTCAGCCTGGTTCCATGCCCCCCTATTGCTCAAAGAGCGGTGTCTTATTTGCACCCTTGGAGGTCCTTTGTTAACGGCTTCCTGCTGCATGGCTTACTTTTTATGAGACACTTCACTCTATACCTACTGTATTAGCACTACTAGAATACATTTAGTTAACTGACGTGGGCCAAAGGCCTACCTTGCTTCTGTAATTTTATGTTCGTCATTTACTTTTGATCAAAGATCATTGTCACTTTTGATGCCTAATGTTATTAGGCTAGTGTCGATATAATTTTACTAGTACCTGTTACTGTTGTTAGTTCCCGGGTTCTCTTTTTCTAGAGATTTGGAGCCCTGTCTCGTGCAGGAAAGATACCTCGGCCTGGGAACTCTACCATAGCTATATTGTCGAATCTGTCTCGTCTTTATGATGCCTGTTAAGGCGGACGGGCAAGTATGGTTCGAAGTGGGATGCAGCCTGGCCGAATGGGCTAAATTCTATATCGTGCGGGTCCCAGTTTATGTTGAGCGCTGTGTTGTGGCCGCGTCTGAGTCTGACAAGATGCGCTCTCTCCTGTGGTAGTTTGCCTCCCATGCAGTTGGTCTCACCATCACCCCTACACGCGCAGGTTACCTGGCAATGTCCGCAACGACGATCCGGAGTATTACAACGACCTGCCCGGCAAGGTGCCGCCTGATATCATCCCTCCAGCTGGCCAGCCGCCTCCCGTGCCCCCACTGCCCTCTTTAACCACCAACAAGAACACTGCAAACGGCGCTGCCCCTCCACCTAGTGGTTCATCTACCGCCCCCACTGGAGCAAGTTCTGCTACCTCTGCTGCGCCATTACCGGCATCAGCTGCTGCAGAAGATAATAAGCAAAGCAATAACAATAGGAGCTCTGAACTGAGTCCTCCTCCTCCTGCTGGGGAAGCGCCACGACCTCCTTCTGCTGGTGAGTCATATTTCTTGCTTACAGCAATCATTTGCCTATGCTAATATACGCTTGTTGCTGAAATCTTCGGACTTAGAGTAAAGTAATATACAGGTGAAACCTGCGAAAACAACATGTACTGTAACCATCTCGCTTTTTCAATACAGTATATCTCTTTGATAGTTGTCATACTCTTCTCCTCAGTAGACGTCTCGTCCTCAGTAGAAGTCTCGCTCGTCTCTTACTTGTCGCTCTTGATCGTCTTTGTAGCGGAAAAAGCGGAAAATTTTTAAGATAATAATAATAACTATTACATGTCGTACTTCCTTTGTAACGGTAGCAGCTTTACTCTCTCACGATCTACGTATATATATTTAGAAACACGACAATCTGTAATAGGAGTGTAGCTAAGAGATACCACAGGGGCAATATTTGGCTTACATAGTGTAGTGCTGATACCACAACTGTAATACTAATACTTGTAATATTGCTACATTAACCGCGCGTCTCTGTCTCAGGTGTTGCCAACCTAATTGACCTGAGCAACGGCGGCGCCAGTGAACCTCTGAACGGAAGCGTCGCTCAGCTGGCACGATCCAAACCCGAGTATGTCAACGATTCCATAATCAAACAGAGCCAGCAGGCCTCCACAGAGCCGTCATCTCTAGCCGCCAAGGATCCTTTTGATATGCGTGAGTACCTGCTCTGTACTTTCTTTTCAGCACTCTTGGTTGCTGCCCGATGTGACAGAAGTGGAAGCTCGGCTGTATTGGAAACGTAATGTTGTGTGTCCGCATATCTGAGTTGCGAGCGGTTAGCGACGTAAGAGGTTATATTCTGTCCGACTGCGGGGGCATGGCGTAGCGAACTGTGTGTGTTTGTGCATATGCTAGGTAATTTTTATCGGAGTGCCACAAATTTAAAACTTTACCAGAAGTAAATATTATTGCCTTTGTAAATTGTAATGATACAATCAACAACATGCGCTTCATTATTTACCAGTGATAATCTATTCAAAATATTGAATAAAAGCTCATACGCAAAGAAAAATATTTCTAGAAATAATTAGATTAGGTTGCACAGCTTTACACAATTTAAATAAAAATATTAAGGCAAAGACCACTGTTCTAAAAGCCATTTTACTTAAAATTTGAACGTTTCGGCTTTTCGGCTATGTTCAGCAACTGAAAACCATACAGAAAACTGTTAAAATTTTTAACTTGGACTCTACATAATGAAAACCGACAGGAGGCAATAAAAGATTTCACTAGTTGAAATTAGTTGAAATCTTTTATTGCCTCCTGTCGGTTTTCATTATGTAGAGTCCAAGTTAAAAATTTTAACAGATTTCTGTATGTTTTTCAGTTGCTGAAGATAGCCGAAAAGCCGAAACGTTCGAATTTTAAGTAAAATGGCTTTTAGAACAGTGGTCTTTGCCTTAGTATTTTTACAATGAATAAGTTACGGTTCACAACCCTTTTCGTTCAGCTATGTTGAAAACTAGTTAGAATTTGTATGTGGACGTGACTATATTGACTTCATTGTTTTCATTACTGTATGCAAATTGCTAGAGGTCATCACGTTTTCGCTGTTGACACACGTTGTGTGAAAGGACCCACCGGTTGGCTCCCTTTGTTTTGATGGGCCCCATCATTCAGTCCTGTCGCATAGCTACTAAAGCTGTAACGCAATGAGGCCGTTGCAGTAAATACCAGACCTCACCTCTGGTCGTCGCAGAAAACGTTTCAACATACAGGACCTGCTTTACGTACACGCTTTCATCTTTTGGACACAATTTTAACACCTGGCTATACAAAGAAGGCATAACTATTTTGCTCTCTACAGAACCCTTCTCTGCTACGCTGGGGCAAATGGACTCCTCCTCCAGCGCCGCCCCCAAGAGCTTATCTGTGCAGCAGCGCATGCAGCTCGCTCAGGAGATTTGGTACCACGGGCCAATTAATAGGAAACAGGCCGAGGACTTGCTTAAACAGGTGACTGCTCAACTTGTTCGGTCTTACTTTGCTGCCAGTGAAGGATGTTCTTAATCTGCCCTGATCAAATGCAGTTAATTCGTCGTTTACTCGCGATAGTTCCAATGAACATTGACGATATTTATTAATTGTCATGGGTAGGGTAACATGTCTAGTACCCGTCCACCATGCTAGTAGCCGTCCTCTTGGCACTAAAAAATTTCCTGTGTGAAAACTAGCAGTGCTAGAAAGCCGTACATAGGCTTAAATTGTAGGCTAAGTAGTGCCGCACCGTCCCTGAAAAAATAAAACGAGAAAATAATAGGAAGGTTTTCACATTTTTTCACTAAAAACATGAAATCGTTTATATCCCGAACGCTTATTTACAGATGTGCTTCAGTCACTGTTCTCTACACAAACCGTTGTGGTGTTTTCTTATCGTACGCAAAATGACAGTGTCCATAATGAGCGTCACGTCCTATGAAACAGCGTCCATTGTAACGACTTGTAATTTCAAACTCTCAGTAGGAATTATAAGATGGTTGCTAAGTTCGCAGTTTACTACTGTGAAATTGATTTAATTGCCTCTCGCGGGGCATAGATAGAATGGGCTCTAGGCCATATGGTTACATTAATTGCATTCGCTCATTTTATGTTTTGGGGATCAGCACTCCAGGGGATCTTGTAGGTTACCGTAGCAGTCACGGAGACTTATTTCGTTCACGCCAGTTTTCTTCCTTCAATTTTCATACTCCTACTAATGATTCTAATCGTTATGTTCTTCCTCTTGTTTCTCGATTTGCTGTTGGCATGCGCGGCCATTATGTATGGGAACGCCCTCAAGCTTGCATCCTCATTTCTATTGACATTGCTTCCTTCTTCTCCGTGAAATCGCCTCTGTAGTGGAAACGGAGGCATAAACTACGCGATATATCTAACAATAGCAAAACTAATCGTACATGATTCTGCTGTGACTGTCGAGCTTTCAGTCCTTTTGATGCGATGTTGTTTGTGTTGGACAGGACGGTGACTTCCTTGTACGAGAGTCGCAAGGAACAGCAGGCCAGTTTGTTCTCACCGGCATGCAGAATAACATCAAGAAGCATCTCCTGCTGGTCGATCCTAATGGAGTGGTGAGTTGCGGTTGTGTCTGCACGCTCTGCGACCGTCCAGGATAGCCAATAGTTGTAACCTCTCGCAGGCACAAATGGGACGTACGGCTCCCGTATTTTTTTCTTTTGTTTGTGTCCCCAACCTACGCTGTTTTCTTTTATTCTTCGTCTGTAACAGCGAAACAAATTATCGTTGTTATACTCGCGAGTTTTACTATCGCTAGGGTGAAGGAAATTCCTGGAAGAAGGTTTTTTTTTGTTTTCTGATATTCCCAAAGCATATTCAACTTTCGAAAACTCTGTCTGAATAATACTAAGAATTGAATACTGGCACTGCGTTATTGCGCCACTCAATTAACATGTCTACATTATGGGGAGGCGCGCATTGCAGAGTTCTTTCATAGGCTACGTAAGCTGTAGTTAGACCTTTGGGACACAGCTTATTCCACCCACACTTTTCCTTATTTACCTGGACTTCTGTCCACTTCTTGAGATGTCCAGATTTAAACATGTGGAATGTCATAGATAAGTGCAAGGGATCCAGCTGCCCTGACCATCAGTGCTGAGTCTTCCGTTAGTGAGCTCTAATGAGACAAACCGCTGCACTTCTCTTGCTGTTCTATGGCTTCTTCCTCACTAATGAGCATTATTGCGTTGCAGGTGCGTACCAAATGCCAGACCTTCTCGAGCGTGTCGCACCTCATCAATTTTCACCGAGACAACGAACTGCCGATCGTGTCAGCCGAGTCGGCGCTTTTGTTGAGAAATCCTGTTATCAGAAGAACGACTCCGCCGCAGCCGCGGTAGAGACTGGCTCTTCGTCAAATACTCGCTAGAATTATACTGTAAGGACAATATGAAAACAATTGCCTGCTTGCGGTACGGGCTCATCTCGTGCGTACCAGCACCGCGTAATTCCTGTCATGGTGACAACTGCTGCCCTGGCACTTAAATATTTATCCAAGTCTAAGTTATAGAAGCTACACACCAAAGTACGCATGACGTGCACTGAGTTGTACATACTGCAGTGCACTGTT
Organism: Parhyale hawaiensis; assembly: GCA_001587735.2. Taxonomy (NCBI): domain Eukaryota; kingdom Metazoa; phylum Arthropoda; class Malacostraca; order Amphipoda; family Hyalidae; genus Parhyale; species Parhyale hawaiensis. The sequence continues at coordinate 1,692,996 of LQNS02000226.1, forward strand.
TAATTTTTTTCTGTAGCTTAACTGGACTGTATGTTCACGGATGTCGCGTGATCCATGCTTTATATCAGATAGTAATACCATGACCCTCGGATGAGTCGTGTGGTTGTGGCCACTAGTTCATTGTTTATATTTGCTAGCGGTGCTACGGTGAGCAGCTGCCACCATGGCGTGTCTTCCGGACTACTGCGTTGATGTTGCCCGTACCGTGCGAAGTTTGGCATATTATTATATATGAAGGAGACCAGCACACCAAGAGCTGGCTCTTACTCCCAAATTGTGAGCTCATTTTTTTTTTCATTGTTATTTTACAAGTGGCCAGTTAGTATAGTGCTTTGATATTTCACTGATTGGTAAGGACAAAGTTTTACTTTCGCATTCTGTTCACAGTGATTTTATTCTTTTTTCTGCTCGTAACTACAACAGGTAAGGATGATGTTTGTGCTCCTCCAGCATTTACAGCTACGCGTCACCAGGGTGTCTAGCAGTCTGAGAAACAGGGAAAGAGGGACCAGGAATCAAAATCATCAGGGAATTTCTGCAGGGCAGTGGATGGTGTTCATTTTGTGGGGTTATCTGTATAAATTTAGCATTCCCCCAGAGCCTGAGCCATTTTAGGATTATGTGTCCTGCAGTGCCGGGGAAAGGTGGACGACTGTCTAGCTCTATTTTGCAGCAAATCCTAATATTGTGAGGGGGATTTGTAACGATTTCAGTCCCATTCAGCCCGTAACCCATTGGTAATCACATTATTTGAGAGGAAAATGGACAATCTGACACTCAGGGAGATTTAAGCAAAATCAGGGAATTTTAAGACTCCTGATCGCTAGACACCCTGGTCACGAGCTATACGCCTGACATTATTACACTGTCGCCTAACGAGGATTACATTCGATTTAGACGCATCGTCCTCCGGCGTGCGACTTAACTCCAGCACACGCTGCTCTTTCATGCACAAATTTTTTATTTCGGGTAGGTACATAATACACTGTAGCTACAGGATCTATTCTGCCTCTACTGCACAGTATCACAGCATACAAGCTATGTTTCTTGCACTCATTTCACTTCGTGCAGTTCGTTATTCCTTTGTTTACAATCGTCTTGGCATCGAATACGGCGGAAAAACCCTGAAGATAATAATAATTCCTTTGTATAGACAGTTCGTCATATATTTTGCAAGCTGTTCTACCCCAAAATATTGGGTCGACGTGCGTCTCAAAGAATTTTAATCAAACTTGACTATCTCTTTGTAACCCGAACATGGCATACCTACTTTGGTAAATAAGGCAAGGATGAGTTAGGAGTGATATTTTAGCTCACTCCTCGTTAGGTCCCAAGCTTTCTGTTTATTGCCTGAATTTTTGTTATTTATGTTAAGATTTTTTTATTTTATGGAGTTAGCCAGTGAGTGGCGTTATACTGTCATGGTTTTTACATAACCGCTATTCTTTTAAGTGGACATTAACGATTGTTTGTAGACCCTACCGTCTAAGGTAGCCACCATGCACCACTGACAATTTTTCTGACTCACAACGCTGACCCAAATTCCAACCTCCTGTGATTATTGTAACCGAAAATTTTGTTGAACGTGTGCTAGACGTAGACTAGGCTGTTTTGATTATGCTAGTCCAAATCTGATGATTCAGTTTGACACGGTCTTGATCTAGAGTAAAATTTTACATGCTAGTAGTCAACACATGTGCCCAACCCATCGCTCCTAAACATGCTGGTAGTCAACGCATGTGCCCAACCCATCGCTCCTAAACTGATTTCGCAAGTAGTTTCTGTTTGCTTGTCAAGCAAGCAAGCAAGCGGGGGAGGGGCTGCTCGCACCCTGTGGGGTTGCATAGACGACCTTTTAGGAAGGGCTACGAAACTTTTTAATTATCCGCATTGATGGAATTAACTGGAATAAATTTGACGTAGAAAGTTATAAATTTCGTTGCACAAATTTAGCATGAATTCCAGTCATTATCATAGGAGTTATTAACTCTGAAAGGGACGAGAGAACATATTAAAAATTTCTTTTACTACTAGTGCCAGGCATATAATAGGCTGAGAACCACTGGTCTGAGCTATTGAAATAGTACTATTGAAGTACTCTCAGAAATTTGCTATGGTGTGCGGAGACTCTCCTGCATTGTTGCCTGTTTTTTTTTTATTAGTTTTTTGTCTGTGGTCCGTCTGGCCTCTTTTTTTTTTTTTTTGTACTGGCCTAGTTGACCTTAAATTTAGTAGGAACTGTTAGTGCGGTTGCCACATGTATGCGGGAAATTTCTTTTATATCATCGTATTATAAATATTGTGACTAAGAGACGAATGTGGGGATGTTAATGATAACGATGATGTTAAAGATGAAGGCGTTTATCTTGTGTGTAAACTAATGTACATATTCTATACAATACAAAAAAGTTGAGCGTTCCCGGTACCAGATCGGAGCTTTGCGTAGCTCTATGCTAGCCGCTTACTAGAGACGTCCACTTAATGATATGAAGCTACTTATCTTTACGAATTTAGGCTTTAATTTAAGTTGGAACATCGCCAAATCCATTTTAGTTTCGAACTAATTGTCATTTGTTGTTATAGTGTATTTGTAAGAGATTTTCTTGCATCATTATGGCCCATTGAAGAATTCTAGGTTATAATATTTAGTAATTTTTGTTTGTTGTCGTTTGAACTTTAGGTAGTACTGTAACTGACTCCGTAATCTAACGACTTTCCATAGCATTTGATTTGTGCCTTTATTTCGTAGCAGTCAATCCGCTTCTGTCAAGACGATAACTGTCGGAAAATTTCTATGCTCTTTGCTCTCTTTGGATTTCGCTCTCGGAGTGGGTCAAGCCTCGCACAAACCAAACTCCGAGGGACTGACTAGGTACAGAGCACTTATAAAATTTTTCCGCCCAATTTTCTAATCATTAATCACACCCCTCAGAACCTCCACAGATGATCGTGTCAAGTTTTCTCTACTGAAACAGACCCAGTGGCTCTTCCGCGCATCTTTGTTCTGTTCATTAGCCGCTTCGCAAACGCTGCTCATTTTTGTCATCTATGACGTCAGATGAATTCTATTTATTTGGTCTGTTAGTTGAAACCTCGCGGAGATTTCCTCTGTTTGGTGCAGTGTTCTTTCGAACCATGTTCGAGGCTTGAAAATGAAACCCGTCTTCGGTTCGTTCATTAGTTCGAGGCGTGCGCTGCCAGGGCCTGACGTTCGAACAGTGCGTGCGTGTGAGCTGCTACAGAGCTCACTTTAGGCTATATATATATATATATATATATGACTACTGTCAGGTCACGTGACCGTGTTGTTGCACAATACACTACTCTACTCTTCTTGCGATGTACTCGCGCAATATCATAACCTGTGAAGTGCAATACTTGCATTGCTTACGAATGTACATCATTGTAAGGCCGAATTTCTAACTTATATTGTAAAGTGTTATTGTGTTCTGATCCTGTGAAGCCCTGCTGCTGTTATTCTCGTTATAGCGGCGTGACAGAGTTTCGTACGACGACGTTTGTACGCTATGGAATATGATGTATTGTGTGAGTATATGTGTGTGCGCACGTGAAGCGTGAAAGGATTTCAGACTGCGAGGTGTTTTTCCACGCCCTGAATGTGTGAAGTCAAGTGTCGTGGGGGGGGGGAGGGGGCTTGCCGGCTGCTGTTTCAAACGTTGCACTCCCTGGAGATCGGGCTTTAGTTTTAGGAAACCTTGATATCACAGGCTTTGCTTTGTACCATCAGTCCCCGTAGGAAGAAATCTTTTCTTATTGATTGGCTAACTCTTCTGTCCTGTTTTTAATTTCGTGACTACGGCACAAAATCTATCTTTTGAATTGAAATATAGTAGACGTACGAATTACGACATATATCTATTTGAGCGTGCATCTACCTATCTTTTCTACAAATGAAATAGCAGTGGGTATACTTCTGCTACGTCTGCTTGATGCTGCCAGTTCGGATATGCTTGTATGTGCTTCGGTGTATGTGTGTGTGAGCGACGGGTAGCCACTCGTTGTTCTAGGATATACGAAGTAGTACGTACGTACCGCAGTCGTGCAGGTGACGAGCGTAGGAGTGTGAGAGGTGTTGGTGAGCGCTGAGGAGCACATTGTACGAAACTAACCGCATGAGCTGACGTAATCTGACTGTCTTCGGAAGTCACCGTGTCATATTATGTAGGCAAAGAGAGCGACTATATTTATATAGGCTGTCATTGTTAGTTATACCTAGTGATGCTATTGTAACTTCTCTAAATCTCTTACTATTGTTGCAGGTTAGGTCAGACGTATAATGATAGTTCTTTTTTTTTTTTGTATTTTCTCATAGACTGGCAATGGGAGAAGGTGGAGTTGCTCTCGCAATTGCATTTCTGCACTCATTGCTGCGTATACTTTCTCCTGTAGAGATATTTCTTGTCAACATTTTCTGATATTTTCTTCGTCATCTGTGTGTAGATCATGTTCATATTTTCATCTTAGCATTATCCTCAGTTTTGTCGTAAATATTTTACCTTCTCATTGTGAATCAAAACCTTTTTTTTGTGTACAATACACCTTGTTCTTGTATCACTTTTTCTGTTGCTCTGCCGTTAAGTTTTTATAGCTATATTCATCACGGTTATCGTGCACGCCATTTAAGTTTTTTTATAAACGGCTTCTAGGTAATGCTGTAGTGTCGCGGGCACTGTCGAAATTGGATGTCAAATTCAATACGCTTATTCACATTTTCAGTACTATATGGAGAACGAATACTACGCATTTGTGTCATGTGTCAGTAACAAATATTTGTGAGCCTGTTAAGTCAAGTAAATATTTGTCATACCAAATCATCCTTCACTCTTCCGCTATATCGTCACTACATTTTATTTAATGGGCTTGTGAACTCGCTGACGAGCGATGAGTTGGCTATCGATTGTTTTTATCGAGTCTTGAACTTTTGTGCACATGTACCACTTAAAAGGCAAGTTTATTGAATATCTTTTTTTGTTGGTCGTCACTCGAGGTGTCGATCATGGATAGCAACTCAGGGAGGTAACTCCTGTGTACTGTGCAGAGTTGGCCGATTATAATAATTATGTAGTAGGTATTACTACGCAATAACGAACTTTTCCTTCAGTTTACTCCCAAAATTATTTCACTTCAAGAGGAAATATGGGAAGAGCTGTTGTTGCGTGACCTTCCGTCGTCCAGTGTAAATTTTGTATTCACTGAATACAATTTTTCACTCTGTTCTTTGCTGAAACCTTGTACATTCTGGAGGTGTTCACGGTGGTGTATGTGAATGGTGGTACGGTTGAGCTATGAAACTTTACAGTTGTTTACCTCTGATTGCAAAAAAAATATATATATATGGTAGTGTTGAAAAAAATATGTTTAAATAGTGAACTTGGCTATTGAAGCGTTTTCAGACGTGTACAGCTTCGTTGCTTGTACTTCTACTACTATTATCTTCTGTGGATTCTACTGATCACGCCTTATGACTTGGGTGCGCCACTGGGAAACAGAGCATGTAATAGTGATGATATTTCTTCTGGTAAAAATAAATCTGCAGTATCGGTAATATTTTCTACACAATCAGAATCACTGCATCCAACGTTCAGTTAGCTCGCAATTAAATGGCTCCATTATAAAATATTGATGTTGCAATGAGATAGGCCGCCTTGGCGTAGTGGTTAGAGCGCTCGCTGCTGCATCAGCAGGTTGAGCGTTCGAGTCCAGCAAGCGTCATTGGTTCACGGCATGAAGGGCATCCGGTGAATAAAGGGCCTAAGCTCCAGCAAAGTCCTGGCATTAGCCGGGCACCGTCCAAGCCCGCAATCCTTAACTAGGAGATGCGGGAGATCGTGACGTAAAACCGATTCATGTTGCAATGAGATCTCAGCGTTTTCTCCTCTTCTTATATAAGCGGAGCTCTATGCTATATATGATGCTGTCAGATATGCTGAATCTCTTCGTAACCGCCATTGGTATTTGTAACTGGCTCCTTGAATGCTATCCAAGCAATTACCGGCTACAGTCCCACTCATCCCCTAGTTTCTGTAATTCATCGAATTAGTGAGAGCCTAGAGATATTTACACAGTGCTAGGCCCGAGTCGCGTTGGTGTGACTGGGAACGGAACAGCGGACCTATTCCTGCCAGATTTCTGCCTTCTTCTTTTTCATTTCCCTCCCCAGTGCGACGTAGCTGAGTGAAAACGTTCAGCCGTGCCACGGGGTTGGCGATGCTCAACTTGCACCTTTTCCTTGCAGTAGCGCACTGACCACTATGAGACCTCCCGGCAAAAAGCCGAGACGAAAATCATTGATAATTTAAAACGAGACATACCTCGCGCCCTAGTGGAGCACGAGCCTGTGTTAAACCACAGGACTAGTACGGCGCAATATAGCCTTTGTTTCCCTGATGCGCTAGTAAAACTTCTACTACTAACCCCGAAACGCATTACCAATTGACAATTCGGTATTCTCTCCAACACTCACACCATCGTCATCCTGTATCACCATAATCCCAATGTATTGAAAACCCTTGCATCGCTCAACGATGTGGCCTGGCTTCACGTCGAGATTTTACCTTCAATCGCTATTGATGGTCGTAGAATCGGAAATAGCCGTAAAATCTCAACATAGTAATTGAGCTTTTCTCTGATTCTTTCTTTTCCGACTTGCTGTTCCCATGCGCGTTGATCCTGTGTGGGAACACCCTCGTGCATGGGTTCCACGTGTCTATCGTCACACTATGTGTCCCTTGCTTCTTCCTCTGTTAGATCGCCGTTGCTGTGGAGACGGAGACTTAAACTACTCAATATAATAATGATAATCTCTGATTCTTTATATGGCTGCAAACCAAAAATTGAACCTTGGTATTTAAAGAATGTACAAGGTGGCAACTGTGAACAGCTTGCGCAACACTAATGCATCTGTACCACCAAGATTTGTGCTCTTTGCTTCTATTATAATGATTTTGTCCTGATTGCTTTTTATCTCGACAGTGCTTCTGGAAAGATGCTTCCTTTAAAATTGTATATCAAAATGCTTACGATACTCAGTATGGTTTCGTAGGGTTTTTTGTATTCGTGCTTCTGACATAGGTGATACTATTGGTAATGTCGAACTTTTCAAATTTGTCAAAATCAAACCATCACGAAATTTAATAGGAATGTATACTGCGCTTGTTAAAGTTAGGGTCAGCATTTAATATTGATAATATATGAACACTGCAGTCGGCATTTAAACTTATTGAAAAATTGAGAATATTTCTTTTCACTCTTCCAAACTTGATAGCAGTCCGATTTTTTGCTTGTTTATTTTGAATATCATGATTATAATTCATGTTTGTGAATAGCAGTCTTACTTTAAGAATTCTAAATAAAGTATGATTGATATTTCACCCTTTAATATACCTTTTTGTGCTTTACGTTTCTATCACCCATCGTATGTTATGGGGCCCCTCAGGAGTACATATTGGCGGACCCTATCCCTCTCAGAATATATATCGGCCTCTCACACCCAAGGGCTGTCGCGAGTGCCTCTTTCGCAGTTGTTGCGGCGTGCCGCAGTTCCTGCTGATGAGGCTAATTTGTTGAGATACCATTCTATACTCCCCCTCTCGGCGCCTTGTTTCCTGCCAGTAATAGCGCGCTGGCCACTTAGGGCCAATAAACCTCATCTGGGTTCTCACGCGCACGTGCGCAGGCACAGTTTACCCTGCTCCAGGCCCGGAAAGCCTCTTGGAAGGAATATACAACTACGCTGAACGTTAATACTCAAGTGAGCAAGGTCTGGCAGTGAGATGACCGGTAAACCACGCCACGGCCCTCCTTGAATAAAAGAGAATGACGTGGTGATTGTGGAACCTGACCAGGTTACCGACCGCTTGGCTCGACATTTAAGCGAGGTCAGCAGTGGCGCGACTTACTCACGAAGAAAATAATTAGAATTCATTTATACTGTAGCGGGGAAAATAAGAGAACGATTTTCATCATTTAAAAATGAAGTTTAACCATGTAGAGTAGGTTAATGAATCTTTTGATGTGGCCTTAAGGAATGTATTTAACATATTTCTACAAAATATCAGTACAAACATAACTATATTTAATACATTAGAGCAATCTAACAAACAATAACAAAAATTGAACAGTGCTAAATAAGAGAACGATCTTCTCTAAAACATTCTCACATTTACCCCGGTCATCTGGCAACATTCAATTTCGTGTACATGACTTCTAGAACTGCCACTCTTACGATTATACCATTCTAGAAACCTGGCACCTCACGTGAAAGTTACTCCTGAGCTGCGGCCAATCGCTGGGATGTTCGGTTACAGTAAATTTTGACGTTAGTCGGTACATTTTACAGCTAAGTATAGTGCAAAGACGGGTGTGACTGTGGAAGCGGCATGGCGATTCGCGCGCAGCACGGAAACTTTTTTTTACTGGTGATGTTCGATTACAGCAAATTTTGAAGTTAGTCGGTACATTTGATGTTACCTAGTCTGAACATTGATGGTAGTCTGTACATTTGACGTTAGTCGGTTACCGTAAAAGTACCGACTGCTCTTGTCCAAAATATACCGACTGTATAGATAGCCCGTCCAGAAATTATTGGGGGGGGGGGAGAGTCTCCCCCCCCCCGGTCGCGACATCCCTGGCTAGGTTATATTCGTCACAAATAAAACGAAATATTTATTTATTTATTTAGCTGAGTGTTTAGATGTTTCGAGTGCGCTTGTTGGTTTGTTTACGTTTTGAGCTCTCACGAAGTCGGTCTATGGAGTTTATGGAGAGAAGCCTGCAATTGGTGTAATTCATCAATTTCTTATGGTAGAAAAATCTGCAGGGACCTATCACGAAATTTTTAGGGGCTATTTTATCATTATAGGCAATAATTACGTATAAACGTCTGTGTTTACATTGGGTTTGTTTTTGTTTCTTTGGGGTAACGCTTTGAGAAATCCTGTCTCATTTACCTCTATAAGAGAGTAACACCGCGTAACTCTGAGGCAATCTGATTACAACACACCTCATAGCGCAGTCAGGGCTCCCACTGCTGGGTTTTTCCACCCAGATCTGGGTTTTTCAGACCCTGTCTGGGTGGCTAGGTTTAATTTCGAAAATCCCGATAAATATGGGTTTTTATGGAAAATTTGGAACACTGTTGATAAATACCTACTAGCCTATAAAATGGAAAACTACTCGTACTTGGAATTTAAAGCAATGCTAAGAACAAGCGTTCGCAATCTAATGCTACAGCATGCGTTTGTTCTTGTTACATACATGTATCACAGTAAAACTGGTAAGGAAGGCAGGGGACGGTTCTTTAAATTTGATTCCCTGTTTAGGAAGCCTCGGTAACGAGCCTATGTAGCACCCAGATCACCCCAAAACAGCAATGGATCTTTGAAAGATCTCCCAGTTCAATCATGAATGTTGCCTTAACTGTTCGGTCTGTTCCTCATCTTGTACCTAAAGAGTAACTAGACATTGGATGATGAATAGAAACTATTTAGACAGCTCGATAATCTGCCACTATCCAACAAATCGATCTCTATTTTTTTGTATTCCCGGAGTTTCATCAAAGATGGCTTGAATAATCCAAAATTTGAATTATTATTATTAAGATACGGCACGCTTTAATGTCAACGTCAAAACTGTGGAAACTCCATAAGGTTAAACACCCACGCAATCAGCCAAGCAAAAAAAAAAAAACATGAGAGATTACAAAATTGCTCTGTTCACCGATTGCTTAAAACTGTTAATACCACAGACTAATGGTTAATACTCACACCAACAAAGGCAAAACCATCAATACCATTCTAAACTTCTATATATGATGAAAAGCTTTGGAAGCCAATTCAGAAGAATAGTAACCAGACAATTGTCATTTCGCGCATATTCTCAACTCATGTAGTTACTGTAGCACATAACAGTTAAATATGTTGTCTGGGTTTTTATTTCCATATATGGGTTTTTCCGAACTCAATGTTGTTTAGGGAAATTTGGTGGGTGACTATACAAGGGCGAAATCGGCGAATGGGAGGCTTGGGACTTGGGAAGTTGAGACTTGAGAGCAGCGCTCAGATACATTGCAAGCTGCGTAGCGACGGTCGCCGACTAGTGGTTACTTTAGTTCTCCGTGGTTATTGAATTTGTTAAGCCTTTCGTTAATTCTCTTTCACAATGTCTCAGATATGTGAGGTGAGAACAGTTAAAATATCATAATAAGGCTGGAAATCTGTAGTGGTGTATTGTCTTGAAGTCTCCAAGTTTCATGCAGTTTTTCAAACTAGAATGGCCGAGCGGTCATTTTGACTTTTTAGAAATTGTAGCCTAATACTAGGGTAATGTCTCAATTACCGAATGCCCATCTATTACCGAATATAGGTAGGAATCTTATTGCGTTCGGTAATAGAAAGGCATTCGGTAATTGAGACATTACCCTACCTAGGCTACACATAAATGTCATAATTTTGTTGTGACAGCTCTGATACTCCTTATTTTTTCCTGAATAATAGTGAAGGTTATGTGAGCAAAATTACGATAAAGAATTTTGAAACCTAGTTGAGGCCTAAGTTAAACGTGTTAGCCCCGCATTTGCGAGGGTGGCAAACTACTCGCCAAGATCTTGGCAAGAAGTGCCACACTATGAAATGAGGTGTTAGCCTAACATGCCCATATGGTGCATTGGTATTAGCCTAGTTAACTTTAAGAACCCTTTTTTTTCTTCCTTTCTTACACTTAATTTTTAATGTAGAATCCAAATCTGAAATCTGTTTTCGCAGTAGGACCTAATTTAGCTAGTTTTCTAGTTATGACCCCCAACTTCCCAAGCAAGAAGGGTGGGGGCCCTGCCAGCCCAGAGGGTATTTGTCCATCTTCAGTATGCGAATTACCCAATTGCAAAACTAACTCTTTTTCCAAACAAACAGTTATTTGATAGGATTATCATTTTCACCTATAGAATACCTATAGCTAGCCTAACTGTTTGGAAATAGTTGGTTTGGCAAATGGATAATTGCTAACTATGTTGGTTAAGTTGAATTTTATCAACATATTCATGATAATTTTTTTATTTTTGCAATATTTTATGTATTATAGCATTGTTAAGTTAGGTTAGGTTAAAAAATGTATTTAACTAAAAGCTGTTCCATTACACTCTGTTATTGATAGGTATTTTCTCCCATGGGAAAACAATGGGAGCTTCAAAGTTTTATAGAAATTACCCAATTTCCAAACAAATCTCAATATTTGGTAGGTGAAAGTAGCTAATGATCCTATTAGGCTAACTAGATAATATATAACTGTTTGTTTGGAAATAGTGTTAATCAATTGGGTAATTCCCCTATATCTCAAGAAGTAGAGCCTACTGCCACAAATTAATTTCAGATTTGTAACTGATGGCCTAAGTTGGTGTGCAGTTGGCCAGGAAGTTATTTCCCTGAACTGGCGGACGCATTCAGGGAGAACCAAGGCCTCGGGCAAGCTCCCTTCATTTCTAGGGAACGGGAGTTGGTCACAGACCCTAGCGGCCTAGCCCTGTTACAGACAACGTTGACGGAAGCAGGGCTTTGGTCAGGGACCCTGTCCCAGACGTACCCCAGAACCTCAAGAAGCCTTTTCGGGGAGCCTTTGCTTCACGTGGACTTGACATAACTTCGTCTACCACATTCCAGAGTGTGGCAGAGGAGTCGCCAAATGAGGGTCAAGGGGGCTGGTGGCCGGGGTAATCAGGTCGCCAGTCGCCACAAAATTAGTCGCCACTAGTCCAAAATGTTGTCGCCAGTTGCCAATTCTTACAGATACATAAAGTTTATCAATCACAAATAAAACTATACTGTGCGCTACCACTTGAAACTTGACCATTTTTTGGTTAATTT
>LQNS02000226.1:1790490-1808341 GCA_001587735.2 Parhyale hawaiensis
TATAATAAAGAAGAAAAGAGAAGTAAGAAAAAAAAAGTAGAAGCGAACATACAGCTGTAAAAGATTTTTAGGGATGCCGGGTGTGGATAAGGTGGGGAACCCTTGTTGTAAAGCAAACGAATAAAAGTATATAGTAAAGCTGATGCTAATATTCGTCATTATAAGGGAAGTTATAACTCCTGTAGTATCAGAATAAAATGTTTTTTTTTTTTTTTTTTTTTACATCAAAGAGCGCTTGTAGTATATATGTGTGTGTGTAGATGGAATGAGGGGGGTATGAGATGTCGGGCCTGAATGTTGAATGAAGAGGAGACTGTGGAGCATAGTAGATATGAGCATGAAAGGGAGCTCTTAATTGAAGTTTTGATGAGAGAATGTGACGCCAATGTGATGAGGTGGTTTGAGAGAGAGGATAGGGGTATGAGCGTCATACTGGGATTTGAAGATGGCATGACAGTAAGTGCTTTCACATGTCTTATTATTTGATGTGATTATTATTTTCACCTACCAAATATAACTGTTTGTTCAGAAATAGAGTTAGTTCGGCAATTGGATAATTCCCATATATTAACAAATATACTAAAAAAATGTTTAGTGCACTTGTAAGATATGTAATATCAGTATTTCTTACCTTCCGGCAAAGTAATATTACAGCAAAAAGTATATACTGTACATACTACGCAGAAACCACACAATTGCTCGGTAAAATTAGAGGAAAAAATATCAGTTAGTATAGGCTGCTGGCAGTATAGCAATATAACAGTAATTTTTGCGTCCGACTCACTTCAACTAACTTGCAAAAAATATATATATATATTATCAGTTCCCCACATCTATACTGTCTTACGAAACGATGTTGTCGAAACTGACAAACTTTAATGACGGCACAGCTGAGGTCCACATTTTATAAATAACCGTTCCGACTGGGAGCGTGCCTATAAAATCCGCTGCAGACGATAGCCTTAGGGCTTTAATAATGAAAGTCTCGACTGATGTCTTGCCTCAGTACTGCTAGTCTCCACCATACACACAATAGAGTGGAATACGTTAGCTGTACCTGAAGCTTGTTCACAAATAAATTGAAAATTCGATAAATAAAGTCCATCAAGAGTCATATTTTCATTAGTAAAAACAAAAGAAAGATAATAGTGCATAGAAGTCACTTTTGCATCGGCACAATTACGTTTCATAAAGAAAAGACTATACAATCATAGAGTGGGAAACCACGTGACCTCGACAGTGGCAAAGTACCGCCACACAAGTTGTAAGACGATGACTAAAATTCTGTATATTTCAGAAAAAAAAACGTTTAAATACTAATTAGAATACAGTTGCCATCACAACAATTATTCTCGTATATATTTTCAAGTGACCGTGTGCATGAAACTCTTAATATCAGTAAAAATAGGAAAGATACGATCAATCCGAAGCCGTGCGTTTCATCGACACAAATAGAGCATGCTGCATCGGTGTCCTGCCGCACTCCTGCGGCCGATGCCTCTCAAAGTGACTGTTATATACGTCCCGAGTTTTCTTTCATATGCAGCAAAAACACAGGACGTCCTTCCAAAAGGACTATCGTCTGCAGCGGGCCTTACGGAACATTATTAGATATAGAAATATGATGAAGTATATTAGTTCACTTTTAACATTACTTTTGCTCTTGATTGAATAAAAAACCTGCTTGGTGGGGCAGTGGAGATGCATCATGCACGAGATTTTGGCTGGCCATGAGTTGGCTGTTATTGCTCATCTCATATTAATGCATAATTCTTAAGTATATTATAATATTATATTCAAACATTAGATTTGAAAAATAATAATGTCTCACAGAAATTGTTGGCGGGTGACAGGTTGGAGTGTGACGGCATAACGTTCAGCAGCGCCGATGACAAGGCTATGCTCCACACTTTTATTCTGAATCTGAACACAACCTAAATAATCATTAAATATTCAGACAATTTGGCCAACAGTATCACATTGATCATTGCTATTTCCAAACTAACTGTGGTACTCATAATTCATATCAAAGTTATGGTAGACAACTGTAGTCTTCGACAGTGCTACGATCGAATGATTTCTAGTGACGTCAGTGAGTCCATCCACCTATTATTATAGTGGGTTGGGTTACTAGCACCGCAGGCATCACGCCCGCCTCGCGCCGAAAACACAAGATCCGGATATTCTCGGTATTTGCACTCTGTCACTGGCCCAGCATAGTGCTGAGAACATATACTTCCTCATCAATCATAAATCTAAGGTCCATCTGGGGTCATAGGCCCCGTCAATTTCACATATCTGCTACTAGTCGATGGTCGCGTAGCGACCGCGTTACTCTCCCGTCCATCTCATTAAACCTCCTCATCCTTGACTGCTTATATTTATGGTTAGGAATAAAAGCCCATCCTACGAAGGTCTTAGGCCCGACCCCCAAATACTTGACCCGTCGATATGACGTAAATTGGCTACATGCGGTCACCGCTTAGTTTTATTTTTGTCCCCATTGAGTCCTTCCGTTACACTCTTTGCTTTCTGGGAGGGTCGAACCTAACCCTAAGGCCCATTCTATGCCCCTTGAGGGGATAGTACCTCTAGGCATCTTGGCATAACCATGATGCAAATTATTGAGTGTAATAATTCACGCATCGCTATTACACATAGCAGTAGTACTTCAAACATAATCTATGGAAATTATGATAAATTCGAGAAAACCGGACATAACCATTATAAGCTGCACGCGCCAGCTGCTGGTCGAAACCGCACAGCAACACGCGAACAAAAATAGTATAGAGGTAAATAACGTAATTCTGAGGCTACTATCATGCTACTCTGAGCACAGGCTCAGCTTAAAGCTGTACCAATAGTCACAGTAGTTATATGTAGTATGAAATAGTTTAGGCGTCCCTAAACAAGTACAAAGCTTTACTACGAGAGGAAAATGAAGGGGTATATAGTAGCTATAGTAAGTCGAATCATTAGTCGATGGAGAAGTGAAACCCATGCACAAGGGTGTTTCCACAGAAGATCACTGCGCATGGGAACAGCAAGTCGGGAAAGAAGAGGACAGAAGAAAGCATGAGCAAGTAGGACTATGAAATCGGGAAGGAAGCAAACGAACAGAATGGGAATAACAAGAGAACCTATCTAACTTTACCAAACTAACCTCATCGGCAGGAACTGCGGCCAGATGAAATACATGCAGAAAAGGCACTAGGGACCCTTGGGTTCGTGAGGCCCAATTTTATTGTGGCAAGGATAGGGCATGCCAAAATATACCCCTGAGGATTGTGCATGGGAACAGCAAGTCAGGAAAGAAGAGGAAGAACAGACGAAAGTAAATCCAGAATGAGTATGAAATAGGAAGGAAGCAAAACGGGCACGAAAGAGAAGTCCCGAAGTTGTAGCTTATTATTGCTTTGAGATTTTTCGTTATTTAGCTAATTTCTAAGGATACCTACAGGATGCCCCTGGGGGGGGGGGCGCTGCTCCTCATAACATAAGATGGGCGGATCTAAACTAACATAACCCTATGGCCCATGCTATACCCCCTGAAGAGAATAGTCAGAGCTTAGGATTTGTTTTCTAATAACTTAGGTACTGTTAACACACTACGAGAATCAAAACAAGTTTAATACAGTAGGCTCTGCTTGAGGCGCTGACGCTAAAGTATGCACTCCGGTTAAGAAGCCCAATTTGACGAAAATCAAAGTCAAACATTCATTGCTAATAAGTTACTAAACTTTATACGTAAGAAAATTCAGCTTCGGAAAACATGCATAAAATATATTATTTAGCATAATGCATCCAATGAAAATGTTTAAATGACCAACTATAAAACGATAGTATCTTCGTACCGTAGTGCATTCATTACTTCAATTTACCACTGTCCTAACATATTTAGCAACTCAGAGAAAATCTCGGTCAGCTAGCGTTACTGTCCAGCCTGGCAAATTATTTCACTTCAATCCAGCAGATGGAGTTCGGTTTACTTCGCGTTCAACCGATGCCGGCGACTGCCTGCTTATGTAATGACATTCAATTTTAGTTACAGTCGGCATTAGTTGTGCGGCGTGAGCAAATGTGTTCTTAGTGCTGGAGTCTACCAGGGTCTAAGGAAAAGTGCAGCCTTATTTCATCAGAAAAAAGAACGTTAAAAATATTTCACCTCAGTCAGCGATTGAATCTTTTTTTTTTTTTTTTAACTTCAGAGGGCACCTGAATGCGTTCTCAGTTCTCCGTTAATAACAGAACAGCGCAGATCCAATCTGCGTTTTAATTTACTGCAAATTACAAATTATACCATAAGTATGAGTATATTAGTTAGACTTGCTCAAATCATCTCACTTTACAATTGAGATTTTAGTTTTTTGTAGCCACACAGAATGGCTATGAGGACACAGGAAGATGATAAGATAAAGTGCACCGCGTGCGAAGAGCAAACTATTCTAGTGTGAACCCATTTCATAAAAATAGGATAGGTACTTCTCTTTTCAGTTCCGCCGTGAGATACCTTTCTGTGGTGTGTCTTTATCATAGAAAACTACATACGTTATAGTCCGGATAAGAACACATCGGTTTAGACGAGCAGACCAAATAGTGCATTGTTAAGCAGAGTTCACTGAAAAGCACGTCGAAGTTTCGCTTAGCGTATTTCATAAGGTTTCCCACTCTCGTTGACAAACTGCAGGTCACGATGGAAACTGAAACTGCGGGTGAAAAAGGGATCGTTATTATTGCCACAAAACCTTTTCTGTAAACAAAATATACAATAACACGTGCTCATACAATCGGCTGAAAGGCATCTTCCTTCGGACGCAGTCTGGAAGATAACTGAGCTACAGTTGATACAATAGGATTATTTCGGCTCTTACTTATAAGCATCGAACACCATAATGAAGTTAAGAGTATTAATAATAAATAGATCTAAGTGAACATCCTGACTAGCAGACAGGAGGCTTTCATGCACCAGCTGAGAGGTCTGGTCAATGGTAGTGGTGAGGTGCCAGATATGACGCGTTCCACAAGGTAAATTGGGCACCACATGTTCAAGGTAAAAAAGAACTGCCCCGAGTGGGAATCGACTCTAGCAAAACGTTACGAGTGTAGTTCCTAAATATACGTACCTACCTTTTTAGTCTTGAAAATTCAAAACACTTCACCCAATTTGTTATCTTTACGCTACAACACACCACTAAAGCTCCAAGTATTAAGTAGACAGTCTCAAGAGTTATAATGGAGTAGCTACTATATGCACATTACCAAGCTAGAATAAGATATACTATAGTGTAATAATAATTGGTCACACTTATCTTCAAAAATCACAAGATACCCAGACAAGACATTCATCAGCTGTACACGGTACCTGCCTACTGAAGTTATTCAGGTCAGTGGAGTTACCAGAGTCACAATCTTCTCTCCAGGAGTGGGCGGTTACCTACTAGTCGAGTATGGCCGGACTGCTCAAGGCCCAGCAAAACAATCTGGCATATTCAAGATAAGATGAACTATGAGTGCCACGATCGCTAATCGTGGACTCAAGAGCGCGGCCTGAGCGCGCAACATCTAATCGGGCCCTGGGTTTCACTCCGAGTGTAAAGCCACCTTGACCAAACTCCTCAACGTGGGAACTATATCCATTGAACCATGGTGAAGGTATATGCCCGCAGGGGCGAGAGTACACGACTGCACTCGACCACTGATCGTCAGAGCTATGGTGTCAAAGACGGAAGACTCAAAAGACAGCTGCGAATCTCCGACCACCCCTATTGCTAGTTAGGTCTGTGCCTTCGCAGTGAACCATAAATGCCAGAAACGTTGACGCTGCAAACTCTAGCAACACAACTCTTCTCCATGGCAAAGGAGCAAATCTTGGACCCCGCGACAACGAGGCTATAGACTATAGAAATTACTTATTAGTAAGAAAAAATGTAGTCTAAGGTAAGGCAAAGATCAGGTGGTGGAAGAACTGCCGGTCTGAGATAAGTGACGTATGACATCCACCCAGTTCCACCCGCGCTCTCGCTCGCCTGCCGCGTTTTGCCGGTCCCACATGCGTCTCTTCTGATTTTTGGTCATCCCTGAGTCCTTCTTCTTAGATACTTTTGTTGTCTGCAAAGAGTAGAGAGGCACACATGTCAATTTCATAATGGGGATATAAGGATTCTAAAATAGATCAATTTGGTAGTTCCCTGACAGGTGGATATAAGTAATTACAATACCAGAGAAAAAATACCTAGCAAGGCGCGGTTGCACCGTTACTGAATGGCTGAAAACCGCTCTCGAAGAAACAGCATTATGGAAGTAAAGTATATGGGGTCACTAGAAGGTGAAACGTTGAACAGTGATTATTCCATCCTACAATTGTATGTAATCTGTACAAAGGAAATGTTTCTTTTATTCGTAATAAGCCGCTTACTCTCCAGACAATGACGAGATTGAAAGGGCATAAAGTTGAGCTTAAACATTCTAATACATTTCCGAGTCAAAGTAGTAGTAGCGCGGTAGTAGTATAACAATATAGACAATGTTCCAATGAACACTTCTGCAGTGGCGAGCGAAGGCAGAGTACCTCTGGCGTTAGCACCAAGACTCGCATAGCCGAGGCTTCTCCATGTCAGGAGGACAGTTCTGAGTCGTCAAACTCATTTTAAGATAGATAAGCACTCTTTCAGAATTTTCAAAATTTCGTCTAATTTTTTATATATGTAAGGTACTTCATCGGTATTCAGCCAAAAATCTAAGCTGAGCTTTCAGTTAGGTATTTCAGACGTTCAGACGAAGTCTCATATTTTTTTTTTTTTTTTTTTAGTCATGCCCCGTTGCACCTTTCCTTATTCCTCCTTGGTACCTCTTTATAAGGCCTGCCTGCACCCTCCAGCCTCTCTGAAATTATGAGACGAGCAATCCTGTTCCTGTAACACAATATGTCACCAAAAAATAAGGGTTTTGGGATGCGAAGAGCCTCCAGAGGTACTCTGCCTTTGCTCACCACTGCAAAAGTGTTCATTGGAACATTCAACCTATTGCAGTGGTTTGCTCCGGCAGCACCTGATCTACAAACAACGGAGTAGTAGCGGCGCAGGGAGTTTTTTTGGGGCTTCCTGCATGGAGGGTGCTAGGCTATTACCAAGGTTGGAGGAGCTATAAGCATATTGGTCTGATGCCTGAGCGTGCTGCGATCTACCTCCTCTGAGATAGGTCTTCCATGACCAACGGCAGCGGCCGTAGGGGACGATTGATACCTAGGACATCTCCCGTAGTTTGCTGGACCATCGCACCAGGTGGCTCAGGCTACCTCTTTGACTTATCAGACCGTTATAACAGAGGCGCTGCACTCAGGGCGTTATTTACCTTGTCTCAAAGCGGAGTGTCAAAGCCAAAGGATACGCAGTCTCTGTTGCGTTTCCGCTATATCCGTCACATCTTTTCTTAACAGAGTATCTGTAAAGCCCCGTATAGACCTTACATCACGTCACTGCATCTCGTCGTCGCAAAAGCTGCCGAGCGCTCGACAAGGAAGTATTTGCAATATGAACCGGAAGTTCAGCCAAGCTGATTCCTGATGCAAGTGCACTGACGCGGCAGTGACGCCGTAGCGGTCAGTCGGTTTCGATCAGGCGTCGAGTAAGGATGTAGGTGTCGGTGAGGCGCTCCGCGATGACTGATGAT
Organism: Parhyale hawaiensis; assembly: GCA_001587735.2. Taxonomy (NCBI): domain Eukaryota; kingdom Metazoa; phylum Arthropoda; class Malacostraca; order Amphipoda; family Hyalidae; genus Parhyale; species Parhyale hawaiensis. Next base: position 1,798,159 of record LQNS02000226.1, read on the forward strand.
GTTCATGCAAAAGCTGTCGAGTGAAGAAAGAGCTGTCCGTTGTACTACATAGCATTGTTAAGAGCATGTTTGCCTTTGGAATGTCAAGTACAAAGAATATAAAATGAGGAATCTTGGCAGTGCAAGATCTGAAAGCGCGCGAGAGAAGTTGGCTGCTGTGAACTCTGTTGTGCACAATGCAGAAATTATTATGAAAAAGATCTACACCCTGAATACTCAGTTTCACAGAGCAACGGCTGCAATAAAGGTGTCGAAGATGTCTGGTATTGAAACGGAAGAAGTCTACAGGCCAAAATTGTGGAGCTTCAAAGAACTGTACTTTTCGGCTGAGGGAGACACCATGACGAGCAGTGGGCAATATGCTCTCTTGAAGGATGGGTCCTCCTTTGCTGTCCGTGTTTTCATTTTTTCAATTTCTTTGCGGTACACACAGCCACTATGATCCACAGAGCAGCCGCTTCACAAGCTAGATTGTCGTCAGACATGTTCACCTCATCAAAGCGTATCATATATAAGCTCCTTGCTGACCGCTGCTGCAACAGTGCATTCCTCCACAAGCCGGTGCGTACGCAGCGGCAGTTTTTAGACGCCACTACTGCGACGAGATGCAGTGATGTGATGCAAGGTCCGTACGGGGCTTAAGGTAGCAGTCCCGGTGAAAATAGATCAAATTTTCGAAAATCTTTTTTTTTATTTGCTTAAAATCATTCAATAACGTCTATACTTCAATATGGTATAAAAAAGGCTGTATGTGAACGCATTGTCTGTGGACACGACTTCAAACTTCAGCATGGGGGTTGTTTGTTTCTAAAAAAAGTAACTTTCAAACTCCAAATTCTAACTATTTCGTCAGTTTTGAAGGTAGAGAGGTCTGGTTTTTTGCATTCTGTTCGTAATTGAAAGCTCCAAACAAGAGCGCGTTATTGTGCAACATTTCAATTTGTTTTTCAAATTTTTTGTGGAGAACTGGCTACAAACGCCAAAAAAAATTCTTGAAATAAACAATATATCTAAAAAACCAAATTGCAATGCTGCATAATAACGCGCCCATTTTTAGAGCTTTCAATTACGAACAGAATGCAGAAAGCCAGACCTCTCTACCTTCCAAACTGTCAGACTAGATACAATTCGAATATTTTTCAAAATTTCATGAAATTTTGAAGAAAAAACATTTCTAAGCGTTTTACGAAAAAATTGGCAAGAACAAAGAGATTTTGTTCTTACTTTTTACACATTGCGTTAAAATTTGGAAAGATTGGTCCAACAATAAAGATTTGATCGATTTTCACTGGCACTGTTCCCTTGAGGTCATTTTACGCCGAGTGCCCAGAAGTTGTTGAGCTGGGCTTCCGAACAGGTCTCATGATCTGGTCATTTTTTTTACACTTAGCCAAAAAATTGGGAGTCCTGCTCATAAGTAGACAGAAGGCCAGGCCTTTGATCAATTCAAAATCCTGTGCCCTAATAGGTATGAGTCACAGGTCTTAGTAAAATTTCGAGGTCCAGTTCCATTAAGGATCTGAGCAGGTCTTAGTCAAAATCTGAAGTACTGCTCCTGTATAAGTAGCAAGCCAGGGCTTCGACGAATCCAAAGTTTTGTGTTCATAGGCTTAAGGAGCAGGACTCAGGAGAAATTTTGAAGTCCTGCCTAAGGCAAGACTTTGCCAAAAATTTCAAGTTCTGTCCCTGTATAGGCGCAAAAACCAGACTACGGTAATTCCATTGGAAAACCTCTGGCGTTATAAGTGACAGGACTCATCAGAACTGAGATCCTGAACCCACAGAAGTATATGCAGCAGCAGGACTTCGTGGTAGTTCAAAGTCCCATGTAGGAGAAAAATGCAGTACTTACTAAGCCTCCACGTCATGGGGACGCATTTTCGCCGATCTGTCTGATGTATTAAGCGCCATTTAGGAGTCGTGCAGCTTCTTAGGTCTCCGAGCCGGAAATTAATCCATTGGATATCCCGTGTCTATCTCAAACCGGGCCCTTGGGCTTCGCGGCTCGTCGGAGAACTTTATGGGAAGCATATCTGCCCGAGAATTGTTTCCAATACCACTGGTACTTGCCGTAGTGAACAGTTTGCTGCGCTTCCTGATATTAAGTGCCGCCCTTTTTCCGGGAAAGACGAGTGCATCCTAGGCCTCTAGGACTGCCCTGTTAAGTCTTCCGTTAGCTCGTGTCCTTGTTCAAGGAACATGTATTTCGATATAGCCTTTTTTCCAAGGTCTATGACCCTTTACATAAGTCCGGAACTTGCAGCTCTGAGCGGAAGTTTTTCGCGGTGAAGGGATGGACAGTTCTAGTCTGGAAATTAGGCGGGTGAAACTTTCCTTTGGGTCAGGAATTGGTGTTGATTACCAAGTTTTCGCCTGTGCATTTGTGTTGCGTAATCTTACTTTCGGCACTGAAAAACTATGCGCCCCTGACTTGACCTTTAGTTGGATAAGCAGGTCTACTTGAACCTTCATTAGCGGCAGCGTCTGTGACAAGGAGATTAACTGTGTGTTGGTCAGTAGACCAAACGTTCGTGTTTCTGTCAAGGCAGTTTCGCCCCAAATGTGGGATCTAGGCGAGGTATCTCTGTTTTTCGTATACGTCGCTGTGGTTGTACCCTGCGACATCGTTAACACCAGCCTGCTCTCCGGCCTCCCTCGCTGATTTGCGTGAAGCGGGCTCTTGGTTCGGTAGTGGTGTCCCGATTAGGCTATACTTCTCCTGGGACTAGCTGGTAGCGTCGGTGTCCCTCTGACCCTTACGACGGTCCAGTCTTGATACGGGGCCCGCAAGTCAATAGTGTACGCACTTCAACGGGATAGACGTTTGTCGTTTTCTCGCGTCGCTTGGGCCTGCCGGTCAGCTACCGGTTTTGTCCCTCGGATTGTCGACGAGAAGACCCACCAAGTGCGAAACTTCAAGATCCTGAGAGAGCAGTTATGAGGACGAAGGAGACACCATGCTGAGGGTAAGGATAGAAGGAAGGGTTTTTAGGTCCTTTCGCCCTTTATGAGACTGTTTTGGTTCAATATTCGGTTGCTAGCGAGCCTTGTCTAAGATGTGTAACTAGATGTTTGCCGGGGATACATATCTCTAGAAGGAGTTAGTTTGATGATAAAACTGATCACTGGAGGTTAACCTAGCCTTCTATCGCAAGGAGGCCTTTTTTGGTCCTTGAGCGGACCTCGAGACCATCTAATAACCCCTGTGGAGAGTACCAGGGCTCAATCCTCACGAAGCTCTGTAGTTATCTAGAGTAACCGTGCGTTGAACAAGACGAGACTCGAGTGTGTTGTCGTTTTTGTAGGTTGTGGTCGATTTAAATAGGAATCTACTTGGATTCCTTTTAGACGATATCCGGAAGCGGGCGGGAGGATTTCTTACCCAGAATGCTAGTATTTAGCCGAGTGCGGTGGAGGCTAACTGACAAGAGAGGCACCCTAGTCGTTACTGAAGAAGAAAAGACTCTGGTCGTAGTTGCTCTGACCCTAGCTTGTGTTGACTGTGGGTTCTTGAGAGGAGGCAATTCCTCTTCATGGGTCGTCCACCGGACTGGTATTCGGATACCTTGGCCTAATGCCCCTTAGGCGTCGTGCGAGTACTTTCGATGCATACCGACCTTCAGGTATACGCTGGATGCCGCGCATGCGGGTCAACGCAGACGTTGCTGGAGAAAATCGTAGCAGTGTCTGATCCTAACTTCGGGTAGACAAAGAGATTGACCGGCCGGTAAGAGGACCCTTGAACGACCAGGGGGAACAGGGCTAGGCCTCCGTTCCAAACTTATTGTTTGCACAATTGAGCCATTCGCTGACCAGGGTTTTTTAAGCGAAGATGGAAGAGGAGAACCCTGTTGTTCCCTGGCCGATATTCGACTGTACGTGGCCCTGCCGTCCCCGGCGTAACCGGCTTCTGGGCGGTGGCGATACGGGCGAGATAAAGAATGGGGCTACGGCTGGAACTGTTTTCCCTCGAAGCTTGAACTGCGTTACTACTCGGTAGTAGAGGATGTCATGGGTCTTGTTCATCTCAGTTAATCGGGCGTGTAGTTGAGAAAAATGGGCCCTACCGGTCGAACACTCAATCCTGACCGAGTGCAGGACCGTGTTAGTTAAAGACCAAGAAGCAGGACCGGTTCTCTGATTGTTAGAATGTTCTTTTCCTGTGGGCAAAGGAATCAAACCTGCGTGAGGCAAGGCCGTTTTCCTTGCAAAGCCCGTTCTTCTAGAATGGTCACGTTACTTGACGGACCTCTTCCTATAAAGTGAAGGGGCGAAACCGGCCGTTGCTGGGTGAAGCGCTTCCTGTCTGTACAAATACTTTTAGGCGAAAAGCGGAGTATGCGCAAATCAGAGCCTCAACCTGGCAAAGGGAAGATTCAATAGCGCTCTGATGCAGTTAATCTGGGCTCGTAGGCCTCCAATCAGAAACCAAAGGGCAATTACTCTACGCTTCCTGTAGGTAAACTTCGACGTTCAGAATGGCTCTAGGGCCCGACTTCAAGCTGTGATCCGAATAACTATCAAACTGGAGTTATCTTTAATCGACAGCAAGGAAGTTGAGGATTTTAGTTGTAGAGCCCTGAACCCCGGAGCTTACGCCCCGGTTAGATCAGGTTCGGTGACTTCTGTCAAAGTATTGAACACTATGCCGAAAGATGCAGAAGGCTCATTGCTCCACTGAGTAACAAGGAAGCTAAGTACGGTAGCTCGAGCCCGGCTGATCCTTTAGACTTACGGGCTCATAAGATCAGATATTAGTCGCAAAAACGAACTGGCCGTTTCCCGCTCACACTTCGCACTGTGCCTTAAATATATGGCGCCACGTGTCTAGGAGCAAACCCTTAGGATAGCTGTAGATCCCTCGCTCCGGAGCCCTAATTGGTGGCTCCTACTGCTGCGGTCGAATAATGGTCTTGAGATCTTTTTGTACATCGTCCGTGGGTTCCGTATCCGGGACCTAGGGGAGCCGTTCGGGACCCAAAGGGAGAGCCGTTCGGCCCCCTTTCATTCATTTTATTTTTCACCGTCCTGTCCAACATAAGCACTTAGCTAAGTAGATAGTTAGACTTCCCCCTCCTTCGGAGCGTGTCTCGATGATGTACTAAACAGCCGTAAACTTGGGTAAGAGAGCATCACTGGCGTGATTCTACAGAAAGTACTAATTGAACCCGTATTTTCTTCCCGTCTGGGATTTTAAGAGCGGGCCTTTATCTTGCTGGGCTAGGTTGATGGCGGATGCCTTCACTAGTGGAACCGTCATGCAAGGTCGGGGTACAGTGGGGATTAGTCAGGCTAAACGCCTCCAGAAAGGGTTCCCACGAAACAAGATACCTTGTACTTAGGCCCTGCAAACGGCCTGAGTAATCCGCTTTAGTCCTCCGCTCCCTGCGAGAGCCAGCTTTGCGCTTGTCAAGGCGCTGACAATTTTAGTAGTACACCGACCCTAACACTATGACGAGCAGCGATGAAGATCGAGGCAGGAGAACGAAGCGTTAAGCTCTTAATCTGACCGAAATGCCACCGGAACCTCTAGTATTGGCGTTCGTACTCCCACCGCATTCGTGCGGTGCAGGACTCGAACAACACCGCTGAATGACCGACTGAGCCGCCTCGAGGGACGACAGCCAGACTCGGTCAACTGCCGGAGTAATCTCTGCATAAGCCTGATAGCTCTATCAGCTCGATAAGGTTGTCAAAAGGAAAAAAATCACTTTCTTTACATAACAGTAATCTACGAACCCTATTCACACCTGAGCTACTGCCGGTGCGCAGATACACGGCCGATGATGATGTTCTTGGCCACGTAATCGGCTCAGGGCCCCAAGGACGGTCCCTCACTCATGGAAAGGTCGGCCCCTCGTACTGGAGGGTTGTAGAGAGGTCCGTGAAAAATGCTGCCATAACAGAGTTGGTGCCGGCTTCCCGCGGCCAGGTGGTGCTCCTACACCGAAGTACGAGGAGCTGAAGGGCACGCAGCCTAGTATTGTGGCCGGAAAAAGTCCTCTTTGCCTAAACAAAAGAGGGCTATGGCCGGACTCGGAAGAGCAGCAGCCGTAATTGCGATACTGCCGGCACTTGAGGTCGGAGGTGTCTCGAAACGGTTTACTAGGGACCCCTTCTGAAAAGGGCCCGCGCCCGGTCAGAGACTTCTTTTCCCAGGTGTCGTAGTTGCAAAGTAAGGTATATCAGGGTAGACTGAAGAGCCGGCTCCTTTTATAGGACCGTAGTCTGCTTGGGGACGAGCCGCAGTGACCAGGTCTAGAACGTGATCAGTCGATTCACTGGCCCAGAAACAGAGCTCATCCGGACTCCTCCCCTACGGAGGTCCGGGGCTAAAATTAGGTTTATAGCCGAGAGGGTTCCGAGTACCCAGCCGCACGCAGCCGTTGCTATGTACGACAACCGAGCAAAGGCCCGGTAGACCACTCTAGACGACGGCCAAAACTAAACCAGTAAGGCGTACATATCGCCACGTTTCGGGCTATCGTCACAGCGACTGCAGGCACCAACGGCTCCCTTGAACAGGGACGCGTTACATGCGAGCATCGAGACCTCGAGAAGGAAGGTCCCCGGCTGGGTTCAGGCTTTTAGTCCTAGAGGGACGTACGTCCTGCCGGCCAAGGCTGCGGTTCCCCTGAACCTAGATGCTTCCAGGAGCAATTGTCGTTAACCGTACAAGGCTAACGATCAGTCCCCTCCTTACGAAGGCCCCGTCAACTCCCATAGGGAGGCCTGTAGCCGAATTCGGGACTGGAGCCGGATAATCGACAGGCCAACCGCACCATGTAGCCTTTATCCTCTAGTGCATCAGGATCTCGCTCCGATTGGTTCCTTCGCCAGGCTCAGAATCTAAGCAGCAGGAGCCCCAGGATCCCCAGGGCCCAACCCTGGGTCTCTTGAACCTTGGAGCTTCCACGTTCACTGGGCTGCATTAGGAAGGTCAACGGAGGGGCGCCCCTATGAGCAGGGGGCCATAACCGAGTTCGGGAGGGATATGAAGTAACTCAGGTTACTGCTACTTCGACCAAACCAGCAAGTAAAGAGTTTATAGTGCACTGGAACCCCCATGCGGAGGTCCCTAATTAGGATCAGGATCACAGCAGCGGGGGCCTCAAGACCCCCTCAGCTCCTCTGATCTAGAGACTTCCAACCGCACTGAGCTACATCAGGACAATGTCAATGGAGCGGCATCCTCTGGGCAGGGGACCACAGCCTGTTCGAGAGCGAAGGGGCAGTAACCAGTCATTCCAGGCTCAACCGAACCCAAAACCAAAAGTTTAAAGTGTACCGGGACCTCCAACCGGAGGTCCCATGCTAGGTTCAGGATCGTAGGAGCAGGGGCCACTGGACCCCCGCAAGACTAAGCCGCGGCTCCCCTGAACCTAACAGCTTCCAATGCACTGGGCTACATCCAGGCAATGTCAACGGAAGGGCTCCCGTCTGGGTCTGGGGCTGTAGCCAGGATCCATGGATGTAGTTGGCTTCAAAGCTTGTACTCTTCTCGATATTTTTCATCTTCTGTGATGAACATCTCAGCGCCTACTCAAGAAAAGTATACTAGAGCTGATGTTCACCACTGATGACGTCCAATCGGGTCAAAAAATTTCTTCACGGTAGGAGTTCTGAGGATTTTTCAAATTCAGATTCCAATCTGGAATATTGAAGAACCCCACCCTGGATTCCTGCCTGCTTCTGACCGCTAAGAATACATGCCAGAGAACACAGCTAAGTCCACCTGGTGGAGGGAATTCCATAAAAGAATGCCAAATTCAAAAGCGTATCAAAAACGTCCACGAAAATCAGGTAAATTTAGAAAAATACCTAAGAAATATGAAAGTTCCATTTATTCTTCAAATTCAGGTTCCAATTTGAAATTTTCAATAACCCCACGCCAGACTCCAGCCGGTTTCTGATAACAGCTAAAGCGTACCAGAAGACAAGGCTAAGCCTACCAGGTGGGGGGAATTTCAAAAGAGAATACTGAATTTGAAAACTTTCAAAAACTTCAAAGTATTTCAGCAAAATTAAGAACTTAATCCAAAATGAATTTAAGTTAAAGTCTTCCATAAATTAGAAGACTTGCAGCACAGATGCATTTCCAGTTATAGCCCAAGTCCAATTCAGGATGTAGGCTAAAAGTCAAACTCAGTCCTATTCAATTGCTAAGTTCCTCGTTCCATTACTTGAACCTTTAACCACTGTATCAGTTTAGTTTCCGCAACCCATATGAATTTCGTGACCATATCAAAGACCTCCAATTGCCTCCCAACACCCAGTTATCCGGCTTTGATGTCACCTCTCTTTTCACCAACATCCCCATAGACGAAACTATAGATATCATTTGCAAAAAAGTTTTTGACGGAACGGACCTATTCCACAACATGGACAAACCTACCTTTAGAACTTTCCATAGTTTCGCCATTAAAGATTCCTTCTTCATGTTTAACAATAGACTGTACAAACAAATAGATGGGGTCTCCATGGGAAGCCCGCTCAGTCCGTCGCTGGCAAATATTTTCCTATGCCATCAGAAAACACTTTGGCTTGACGATTGCCCAAATGACTTCAAACAGATCCACTATAGTCGCTATGTAGATGACATCTTCATAGTACAGTACTATTTAGGAATGAAACAGATTCTGATTATTTATGGATTATCTAAATACTGTCGTAAACATCAAAATATCACTTAAAATTCACTGCCAAAAACCTGTCAGATAATTCTTTAGCTTTCTTAGATGATTTAGTAACCAAACACAACTCAACGCTTGTCACTGGGGTTTACAGAAAGCCCATGTTCTCAGGCCTTGGGACAAGCTTTTTTAGTCACTGCTACAATAAATTTAAAATCAATTAAATAAAAACTCTACTATTTCGAGAATACCATTTCTCCTACCCATACCTTACCTTTTCAAACGAAGTAAACTTCCTCCCAACTTTCTTCAAAAATAAAGGTTACCCTGCACCATTTTCTCGACCACTATTGCAAATTGTTTCGAGACAAACTGTTTGATCCCGGCATCAGCAAGCCCTCTGTCCCTAAATTAGACTTCTTTCATTCACTTCCGCACCACAACAAAGCTTCTGTTAGAGCAGCAAACACATTGAAAACATTGCTCTCTGAAGCTTACCTACATATAAACTTTAAATTTTCATACAAAAACACATCTACCATAGGGTCCTACTTTAAATTTTACGATAAAGCACCCACACCGCTCCTGTCAAGTGTTATCTACCGTTTCAAATGCAGAGGAGGCAATGCCTCGTACATTGATAGCACTGGATATTTCAAAGTCGGCATTGACTAACATTTAGGTGTATCCAGCCGAATCAGTCTATCACTTGTAAAACCCTCACATTCAGCTCTCCGCCTGCACTCTGAGCAAAACGAATATCCCATCAGTAAATATGACTTCTCAATCATTGACTCTTCTAATCCAACTGAACTCACAACATTAGAATCCCTTTATATCAATAGAACAAGACCTAGCCCAAACATTATGATCTCAGCTGTACCTCTTCGCACTATCCACGACTAACTAGCTCCAAATCTGCCGACTGTATAGGAGCTGACATCCGGCCCCTTCTCACAGCTCTGTTCATTGGCTTTTTATACTGTACTTTAACCTAGGACTGGCTTGTTATACTTTAACATATGACTGACATTGTTTCCTCCGACTGTACATGTTTTTCCTCCGCCCTAGAATCACTATCATTATAAATCCAACAAAACTTAGTCTCAATATAATGACTACAACTGTACCTCTCGTCACAACCCATGACCGACACTTTTTCCTCCGACTGTACTTCCCCGTTTTCCACCGCTTCCCATACCATCCTTATATAAAAGCCCCATGGTCATTTGCCATTTAGGTCCAACCCTGTTAACACATGTCAAAACTTAGGTCATCTAAAATAAAATTCTGTTAGGCATCCTTTGTAGTTTTTAGTTGAAATTTCTGATTAAGGGAAAAAATTCCCAAAACATAAAATTTTAGGGTTAGTTTGCTGATGACACTCTATTAATTCGAATACAAGTCCAAGGACATCATCGTCCCACTGTACAAGGCATTAGTGAGGCCACACTTAGAATTTGCTGTTCAATTCTGGTCGCCGCATCTCTGTAAAGATATCGATAAAATAGAAAGAGTCCAACGCAGAGCAACGAAATTGATACCTCAGC
>LQNS02000226.1:1824584-1851856 GCA_001587735.2 Parhyale hawaiensis
AAAATATCCAAGATTTTTATTTAAACCCACTAAAAAATGTCCTTGCATTTCAAATATTTATCCTTGAAATGTCCTTGAATTGTCCTTGTATAAAAATTTTCAAACTCTGTGGCAACCCTGTATGTGTATATGCTAGCAAGAATCATTTGGACATGTTTAATGTTTACATCAAATATCTACTTGTTGGACCAAGGAGTCGGAGTAGGAAATCTTGAGTCGGAGTCAGAAGTTGAAGTCGGAAAATCTTGAGGGCCAGGAATGGGAGTTGGAAATTCTGGATGGCCAAGAGTCGGAGTTGGACCTTGAACCATCCGACTCCGCAACCTTGAATTAAAGAAGGAAAGAAGTTCTAAATAACTGGGATCAAACAGTTTGGCAAGGAATAGTTTGTAGTAGTGGTTCAAGATATGATGTTAATAACGGTTATTTTTGAAGAAAGTCAACATCGTTTGAGAATGCAAGGTTGTAGGAAGACAAATGGTATGCTCGAAATAGTGAAGTTTTTATTGCATTAGTTTTAAATTGGTCGTAGCATTGGCTGAAAAAAATTTGACCCGAGGCCTGAGAATGTGGGTCAGTGGTCAGTGTTGAGTCTTGGCTAGGTATTAAAACGTTTAGAAAAGCTAAAGAATTATTCGATTGTTTTTTGGAAGTGAATTTGATATTTGGATGTTTAGGGTACCATGGTTAGTACCCGTCCACTTTTTCCCAGTTATTATTTTTTTTTTTCAAATATAATTGTGACCAACCTATTTGATTGGGAGTTGCGGCAAATGTATCTATGGAGCGCTGTAACTTTGATAAGACGTCGAGTGCACGAAAGAATTGAAATTTTATTCACCTGGCCAGTATCAGTATCTAAGACGATTGAAAAAAAAAACACACTCCTTCTTCACTTGAAGATAAGAAAAAAGTTTCAGCGAGTGCTGAAGCTTTAATTTGATTGTATATATCAGTGATGTGGAAGATGAAGCTGAGTTCTGCTACATGAACGCGCGCATTAAATTCAAAAGTGATACGAGAAATGCCAGTGGATTACGTAACTCATAGGTATATTTCCCTGTGCTTACATGCAGAGTGCTGAATATTTCTTGCGAAGCAAAGAAGTTTTTGATGGTGACCACTTAGGCTACGGGGATTTGCCACAAGACTGGAGAGTGAAATAATGCGAGGTCTATGGCCAGCTTAATAACAGCTGTTTTTATGATGGCGAAGAACATGGTGATGTTGACCCAATGGGTCACAGGCTTTGGGCAGTCTAGTAAATACTACCACTTGACTTAATAAGTACCAGGAAGTAAAGAACGTAACATAATGTTTTTTGCTTCCTGGTATTTTACTATTAGTGGTAAATGTTTCGTACGTTGGGGTTCAGAAATGCCACACCTTAGTCAACAGAACGAGTTTTGATTACCAAATCACTGTTAAGAAACTGAAAACTCACGCAGCTACATTAGAGCCGCGCTAAACTTTCCAAACAAGTCGCCAGTAGTGCAGTCTTCTCTTCTCGCCTTCAGGTGTATATTCTGGCGGGCCCTATCCACGTCAGAATATCAATAGGCCTCACTCACCAAGAGCTGTCCTGAGTGCCTTTTCAACAGGAGATGGTGCAACTGACGGCAGTTCCTGGTGACGAGGTTAGCTCTTAGGCTGCCTACACACGGAGCGTTTTTTCGATGGGCGTCTTTTACGACGATCGTCGTAAAAGACGCCACTCGTTTTCAGGTTCAGTTGGCAGTGTTCTTTGTTCTCCAATTTCCGTCCATGCTTTTGTCCTCTTTCGTTTGTCCTTCCTTATCCTTCCTTGTCTAAAAAGAAAGTACGACTGAGTGAAACTGTCGGCCATAACATCCCTGCCTAGTATCGGTCCACCCCCCATGTCTAGTACCTACCCGTCCGGACGGGTACCGTACTAGACATTTGGGAGTGGATGGCTACTAGACACGGTGAGAAGCATTCTCAAAACTACGTACATTAAAAAATATGGGTTCTCTGACCAAAGCAAACGCGGTTAACTATAGCTATTGCTACCGGCCAGCGTTTTAACGTAATTTGAATGGATTTTGAGAGGTGGACGGATATTAGACATTGTTAATCTGTGATACTAGTATCCGTCCACCGGAAGTTATGAGTAATGTAAGCAACAATAGATAGTTTCAACCATTCTACATGGAAGCACAATCATTGCCCTTCAGTTTGACATACGAGAAATAAAAATCCAACTATTAGATCTTACGTAATACAAGATTGAAAAAAAACCTTTCCACACTGCTGAAATCATGCCTCAGGGCACGTTTTTAGTGAAAAAAAAAGTTAAAAACCACCACCATTTTTCTTTGTTTAATTTTTTCGCCCGTCATTTTTAGGGATGGTGTGGCACTACTTAGCCTACAGTTTAAGCCCACGTACAGCTTTCTAGCACTGCTAGTTTTCACACAGGACGTTTTTTAGTGCCAAGTGGACGGCTACTAGCATGGTGGACGGCTACTAGGCGCGTTACTATTTAAATATTGCAGAAATAAATCAGAATCAGTTCGATTGTTGGTTATGAGAAAAGTAGGTACGGTATCATCTACGTAACAATTATAGTGGATCGGTTTGAAGTCGTTCGGGAAATCGTTAAGCCTGATAGTTTCATCATGACTATTTGTCTTCCTCCTACCGTGCATTCTCAAACGAAGTTGACTTTCTTCAAACATTCAAAGATAATGATTTTCCACACCATTTTCTGGACCACTATTGCAAATTCTAACGTCGACCGGGGTGATTCATCGTATTTTCCGCATATTTTAAAATTACTAAAAAACGGCTGGGGCTATGAAGTTGAAACTTTTCACACTAATATATGATGTTTCAAGGTATGTTCATGTCAATTTGTGGAGAGGTAAGTTTTTGTATTGAAGTTATTAGGCCCAACGGAAAATCGCGCGATGGACTTCTCACTGTAAAACGGGGTGATTTCACTACACTGTTGGTGCGAAAAATCGCAGTGCAACAATAATAGGTAGTTAAAAATTCATAAAAATGTTATTAAAATTAAAACAAGCTGCTAGGAAGCTATATAAGGTTTTTCCAGGCAGGTTAGTATGTAGGTATGTAAATTTCCCGGTATGTATATGTAGGCCTATATATTGTATATTATAACATGTATTTGTGGACTACGTATTGATAAAACTTCAATTTCATGGAGTCACTTTTGCTCTCCCCTGATTAATAATTGACAGGATGATTGACACGTTTGACAGGATGATTGACAGGCTGGTAGGCTTTCGCTTGAGCGTGATTGATGACTCTTGACAGGTTGACAGCATGATTGTCAGGCTGTCGCTTGAGCTTGTTCGGTCGGTGTCGAGTGTCAACTTGTCAACTGCTGTCGCACACGAATCTTGCCTGTGGGAGCTAACTCCACCCGCCCCTGCCCATACAATATCAATCAGTACAAAAGGGTTACGATGCTAATTAGTAGAAAAGGCTGTCCTATGTCACCGTAGATGGTGGTATGCTTCATTTCACTTTTCCCTGCATCTAATTTTTTTTTGCCCAGATGAAGTTTTTTTGAGAGGAAAAAAATTGATTGTTCACCACTCCTTACAATTTTTTTTTTTCATGTACAAAGCCTTATTGCAGGACTCCAAGACATCTATCTATGATTGCACAGACATTTCTCTTTCATTCATGAGCATTAGTTTCCTTACATTATTAATAGCATTTGCTTGGATGTTCATTGTCCAATTTTTTATTTCAACCACACTACACTACGAATAATCGATAATAAGATAATAATCGTAAATCGTAACCTATCTGAAATGAAACAAACTGTTAGATATTGCAATAGAAATGATGCTAAATGGTTTGACAAGCAATATCGATACATTCTGAGCAATGAAAAACTTATGAAATGCAATTTTGCAAGTGCCATTTTTTACCCCGTACGATTTTTTAGATCGGGGTAAATCATCGCACCCACTAAATTCATTATAACTAACGAACCAGAGGGACTACAGCAAAATGCATTTAAAACATTCATTATGGGTCCTTTAACTAAGTTTCTCCCAAATTTGAACAAATTTCACCAGAAACTTTGATCTCCAGCATCAAAGATGCAGGAGCTTTTAAAACATTCATTATGGGTCCTTGAACTGGTCTCCAGCATCAAAGATGCTAGAGCTTTTAAAACATTCATTATGGGTCCTTTAACTAAGTTTCTGCCAAATTTGAACAAATTTCACCAGAAACTTTGGTCTCCAGCATCAAAGTTGCGGGATTTTTGCGAAACTCGCGAAAAAATTTTTTTGTGGTGGAAAACTGTGACTGTTTTTCGTCAGTAAATCAAGGCAATAAAATCGAGCGAACTTCAATAAATGAATACATCATTTTATAGACAAAAAGATGGGCTTTCCGATGGTGCATTCTGTTTTTTAATTTTTGAGATGAAAAGTCGACTGCGATTTTTCACCCTGACGTACGAGGTGCGATTAATCACTCCGGTCGATGCTACTAGACAAACTGTTTGAGCCCGGCATTAGCAAACCCTCTGTCCGTAAATTAGACTTCTCTCACCCACTTTCGTACTACAACAAATCCTCTGTCGGACTGTGTCAGTACAGTAAACATTTTGAAAACATTCTTCTCTGAAGCCTACCCACATGTAAACTTTGAATTCTCATACAAAAACACATTTGCCATTGGGTCCTACTTTAACTTTAAAGAAAAACCTCCCACACCACTTAGGCCCTATGTCCAGTGTTATCTACCTTTTCCAGTGTAGAGGATGCAGCACTTCGTGCATCGATAGCACTGGACAACACTTCGAAGCCCGTTTTGACTAACATTTAGGTGTATCTAGTCAAACCGGCTTACCACTTGCAAAACCTTCACATTCCACTCCCTGCCCACATGTTGAGCAAAATAACCATCCCATCAGCAAGAAAGATTTCTCCATCATAGACTCTTCTAATCCAATCAAGCCCACAACACTAGAGTTCCTCCATGTCAACAGAACAAGACCTAGCCTTAACATTATGACCTCAGCTGTACCACTTCACACTGTCCATATTGCCTCACATCAACTGACTGTCGAGGAGCTGACATACGGGGCCTCATGTAGCTTTATTCATTCACTTTTTAGACTCCCCCAGAGAACATCCAGGCTCTCCTCTCTACAGTTGAAATAAGAATTTTATCCATAGGCCTAGGTATAGGTTAGAATTTGTACTTTCTGATGATGGGTGGTGTCTTTTCTGAAACGTTGAATTTTTTTAGTCGACATTATATTTATTAGTTTGATGATTATCTTAGTATGTGTTTTCACTGTTATATTTCTTCACCAGTTTCTAAGAAATTCTTAATTCCATTCTACAAAGTATAGGCCTAATTTGCTGTCAGATGTCATTGACCATTGATCAGTTTGGAAAACTGTCCAAATGGGCTGCTCTGCCAATGATAAAGTAGCTGTCGTAGGTAGGTATATGCCTCGCTGGTGTATCTTCTGTATGACGTTCTGATGAACAGTGTATTAGAGAGCATTTCATTGGATGATGTAGAGTTTAGGTACTAGTTACTGTCCTGATGTACATTATCTTCCCCACACTTCTCAAGGCTTGTTAAATGTCCTTCCTGATGTAATTTCTCCATTAAGCCCAACTAAAAATAAGTTTATAATAGGCTCACTGTAGTAATTACTGAGAAGTGCAATTTCACTGGAAGTATACAGTATCCCATTGACATAGCCTAGCTACTGTAATTGGTAGCATACGGTATGTTTTTCATATAGGCTAATTTCCTACTAGCTAATACTGAAACAAAAATGAATGCTTAAGTCATTTTGAAGCTATACTACATATCAGAACTTATAGTTACCTAGAAAAAATCCCTAATGAACATTGTTTACTGAGTGTCCATATTTTAGTCCTGCAAGGAAATACACTATGATTAAAATTTTGGCCACTGATTTTTTTGAATTTATAAATTAGGGTAGGTGGTACCATTCATACAATATAGCATATTATACATTTCAGCCTGACACATTTCTTCCATCAGAACTTTAAGGTTTTTTCTGATTCATATCCATTTTACAGTACAAGTAATATATATACTGTAGTTACTTACAATTTGGGTTTCTAATAACTATTTGCTTTACTGAGAATTGACTTGTATTGCAGTGTGGTGCGTCTCATCCAACAATACCTGAAAGAAAACAGCTTGCATAAGACGCTGCGATGCTTGCAAGAAGAGACATCCATCACCCTCAACACTGTGGACTCAGTCGAAAGTTTCATGGCTGACATCAACCAAGGTCATTGGGACACTGTCTTGAAGGCCATTCAAACACTAAAGTTACCTGACAAGAAGCTCATTGACTTGTATGAGCAGGTAAGTAGTTACTAGCTCATATATTATTCATAACTAAATGGGTAGCCTAATTCCTTAGAACCCACTGTAGGTAGCAAAGTAACAGATGTAGCTGTTGTGGAATCACCTTAATGCCTACCTAGGCGTCTACTACCTAGCCTACCTGTCATCTATGCGTGTTATCTGCTGTTGTTGGGGTTATTCCTACAGGAGGACCCTGTAGGTTACCTTAGCTATTAGCTCGGCCTTTAGGACGTCTGTCTTTTGTGCCTGCTTTGCTTTCTTCCGATTTCATACTCCTACTGATCTTATTTGCAGTTGATCTCTCCCGGCAGAGAACCTCTGTCGGTTGCACCTTGACCCGCGATTCGAGGGAACTCCAGATCAGAAGGACATGTTGAGTCGTCATACTATTTACCATGGCAGATAATAACCACAAATACGTGGATAAATACACAGAAATAGATTCAAATGGACGAAAGCCTCAAGAATTGGAGGAGGCCTGTGAAGCTCATCTACTGTAAATGGGCAAAGACAATACTACAACGGTATATATTTGACATCCCGAGTAAAAGTCAGGATTAAAGGTCAAAATGGTTTTCAGGGGAACAATGCCTGTGACAGGCCTTCGCCACATGCGCCAGTGGCTAGTTACATTCGGAAAAAAAACGAAAAATAGTTGAAGAGGGAGCTCCCTGTCCTTTACTTGCAAGAGGCGATCAAGTTGGATATGCCATGTAACAATGGTCGAAAGTTTTCCCTTTGATGAAAGGAACAGGGCAAGTAGCAGACAGGGAGACAGATAACAGCAGAGCAGCTGATAACAGGCAACTTAACGCAGATGAGCTTATACACAGAGAGGCTTCAAGGACCTAAATTATGAGGACGCCTCAGAACCCGCCCTGCTCCGTGAAACTAAGCCGTTGGGAAGTCGGTGCTACCGCCAGAGATACTCTGCCGGGAGCGAACCAATGTAGGTACTCAGCCGGGAGCGAACCACTGCAATAATTTGAATTTTCCAATGTACACTTTTGCAGTGGTGAGTGTAAGGCAAATTACCTCTGGAGGCTTATTCTACCCAAATCCCATACGTTCTGGGCTGACTTTTTGCTCGTCGTGTGGAACAACTCCTGGCGCCTGAGCCTGCTGTACGTCTATAGCAAGGGCTGAGGGAGTGCAGGGGTGAAGGGGTCTTTGAAAAAAAAAAATCTAGAATTTCCAAATTTTGATTTCCTGCACAGGAAACAAATAATTTAGATTTTAATACTAGTTCTCTTGCATGCACAAGGGACGTCACCCATAACTGACTAAGTTAGAGTACTACTACAGTCTACTCTACACTCAAGAATACCAAGTCAAATTATGGGAAAACTAAGCTACTGAGAAATCTGGCTCATACCAAACATTAGAGCTAAACTTCACAAATCTGGCTAAGTAAAAAAAAAAAAAAATTGCGAAGCACATACCTGTCATTAAATAGTGTGATGACTCAACATGTCCTGATCTGGACTCCCCTCGAATCGCGGGTCAAGGTGCTATAGACAGAGGTACTCTGCCTTATGCTCACCACTGCAAACGTGTACATTGGAACAATCCTGCCATCTTCCTCTTCTTTTCGGACTTGCTGTTCCTATGCGCGTTGATCTTGTGTGTGAACACCTTAGTGTGTGGGTTCCCCATTTCTATGACATAATTACTACAGTGGAACCCCGTTTTCCCGGACAGCACGGGGGGAGCCCATTCCGAGAAACTGAAATTTCCGGGAAAGCGGGAAAATTTCAATTCCCGGAAAAACCCCATTTTCCCGGATGTATGTCCGGTAAATTGAAACTGTTTCCGGGAAATTCAATGCCAGAAATACCCCCGTCTGCCGCACGTTGATGCATGAAAATTAAACCATTTCCGGTATTGCCATTCCACACAGTATTGTACATTATGTTCTTATCTATATAACATAGTGCATTACGTAAGGCATTAATATACAGTATACAGTGCATATAAATTCATAGTACTGTATTGTAGATAATGGTACTCACCATTTGCAGTGTTGAGGCTGGGGTCACCGTTATTATTAAAGTTCGCCATTATGAAAACTACTGTATACAGTACAGTGAGGCTAGGCTCAAATATGTAATCCCCACCTCGCCCCAAAAAAACTAAGAATAACATTAATGTATCTAATGGACATTACTGCTCATAATGCATACATACTGCAAAGTAGTACTATACCTATATGTAGTTAGCTACAGTACTTGATGCATTCGCGTTTGAATGACTGCAAAGCTGGCCTAGGGGCTAGAGTTGACTTAAAAGTTCACCAAGCTATATTTTCGTTAAAAATTAAAAATTAATGACTTCTCTAGCCTTCTTTTATTGATTAAGTATAGCACTCAATAATATTCTTCACATTCACTGAAGAACCCGAAATTAAACCCATAAATTTGAATTGAAATCACTAAAATAGCACTTCTTAAACAAACACCACGGTGTGCAGACGACTACTGAAGGGAAATGGCAGAGGTTGCCTTCCATTTCCCAGAAGAGACGCTGCGCAATAGACGAATTTCAGTATCTGTGCAGCGTCACTTACGGGAATTCTTTTGAAGGTCCGGAACTTCTGCCGGACTTTTTCCGGGAAATGCCGAAGTTTTCCGGTATTCCGACTTGGTTTCAGTTTCCCCGGAACGTTCCGGGAAAACCCTGGAAAAGTGAAAAAAGTCCGGGAAAACGGGGTTCCACTGTATATGTCCCTTCGTTCTTCCTGTGAGATCACCTTAGTTGGGGAAACAGATGCTTAAACTATTTCATAATAATAATTGACTTAATTGAGGTTGTTATTATTATTATCTCATAGGTACCCAATATATCGGCCATATCTTTGTGGTATTGGTATCGACCAAAAAAGGGTTAAAATTGCCGATACTTAGCTATGGCAAAATGACAAACATTTAACTCTGTGGACAACACGACTTTCTCCGATGAAATTGCAAAGAGCAGAAGCTGAAATTATCCCAATATTGCGCATATTCATTTTTATGTAGCTTGATATAAGAAATTATCTGCAATAGGTACCTACATCACTCAGCAAATAGTTAACAGGGCCGGGAGAGATCTTAGATTCAGCTCGCAAAATTATAGTTCAAGTGTAGGCAATGAACGTCTGCGACTTTACTGTGTTGGAAATGTAGCGCTAACAGAAGTAGAGAGCTTCTTGAAAATGTGAAATTATGTCACCTTCGCTTTTTTTATCCTGAATGTACAGTAGTAATGCTAATCGCTGATAATTGTATCAAAATTGTACAATAGTTGAATGATTGCGCTATATATACTGCAAATTGTAGGCTAGGTATAAGATTAAGATAATTTGGCTTTTACATTGTGCGTCGGACGGGCCTCGATCCTTCTGAGGTACTTCATTGCTAATAGCTGTCCAGGTTACTTTAGCATCATTTTACACTGCCATCAGTGCTTGTTTCTCCCCTCCATCCATTCAGTTTCTTTAGACGTGTTTTCACGATAACAAAGAGCTTAGTCAACTTGTGGAAATGCACTGAATATTTTAGTTAAATTTTGCCGCCTTACTTTCTCGAAGGAATAGTCTCATATTCAAATGACTACAAACTTAAGAGTAGCTATATGATAAAATTTTCCACAAATCATAAGCTGGCTATGATGCTGCAGATCGGTTTGTTTACGAAATTTCGTGCCGTTGAGAAGCAAATTTCTCTTGTGAATGTTGCAAGCTCTATCAAATTCTGGGCAAATACGTGAGTTGGCCGGTTTTCGAAAATTGCAAACTCATTTGATTATCAAGTGATCCCGCCTTCTAGCAATTATCTGTATTCAGCTTTTCCTCATTTCTCGACTTACGGTTTCTTTGAATGTTCTTCATTGCTTGCGTTTCGCGATTTCACTATGTACTGTATGTCTAGCGCGATTTGAGTGCCCTCTTTCCAGCGATATTATCTAATCCAGTTAGATACCCTGAGCTTCAAAAAATTGGTTATTGAAAGTAACTTTATTTGCCACATGGAATCGACGTTCATGTAGGTAGCGCAAGTGTTAGCTACCGATTGTGGCGTTCATATCGAGATGAGCTATTTTAACTAGCAAGCAGAAAATAATCTTCTACTGTCAGTCACACGCTTTGGATTAAGTTTGTCTCTATCGTTTTCAGCATTAGTTTAGTACAATTATCTTTTGCACGATGTGCTGGCCAGCTAGGGTTATATAAGGGATCTTAGGTATCTTGCTAGAAGTGGCCAGTACACCAGCTAATTTGTGTCCCTTCCCTTTTCTTCTATTGAAGTACTGCATTGGGTCTCAGAAGCCTCGAAGTAGTATGCCGACTGATATTAACATGCCCCTTCTCAAGAAATTGATGTATTTTCAAGCTAACACTTTCATTCAACCGAATAAAATCCCATTCATTCATCCACTCTGGTGTTGCTTATTTATTAAAAGAAATGCCGATATCCGTAAAGTATCGGTGATTTTCAAGTGTCGGTGTCGGCCAATTGCTAAGTACCTACCGTTAGGTAAACCTTTAGATTTAAGTATGAGATAAGCCTAGCGTAGTGTTTTTTGTTTTTGGTAAGCGCCTATCTTCAGTACTTGAACTGAATGGCCATTGGCCACTAACGTGATGGTAAAAATTGTGATCACTTTCTGAATGATGTATTCTAGTAAATCTTTGATGTTTATTTTCACATTATTAGTACTATATTTTTTACTTAGCTCGTTTCTGCAAAAATGAAATATTGAGTTATTACCACAAGTGAGGTAGCTGAGTCTGCAAAAGGTACCTATTTAATTTTGCCCATTTAAATTTGTGCTCTGATCATGGATATGATGAGAGTGAATACATTTTTCAGGTGGTGCTGGAGCTCATTGAGCTCAGGGAGCTGGGAGCGGCCAAGTCTGTGCTCCGTAATACAGATCCTATGATCATGTTGAAGCAAGCTGTTCCTGAAAGGTTAGCTTGCTTACCGTTTTAAAATTCAGTTTATGCTTAGTCCTTGTTGTGTGCGTCTCTTCTTTGTAGTAGGTACCCATCTCATAGGTACTACAACAGACTCGTTACCGTAGGTTTCTTTTTTCGTTGTACCGATAGTGTTTCCGTTTTGTGAACCGTTGCCTCCTGTGTCATTATGTTTGTTCTAATGTATTGAATATTTTATCATGAGCATGCTTCTGTTGGTTGTAATGCACCACCTTTATTTGTCTTGAAAAACCTCAAGCCTGCGTGCCAAGAATGTGTTTTCGCGTGTAACGGATCGCTACTCATTTTGTTGACATTTCTGTTTCTGCCGAGAGTTTAATCGCTCCTCTGAAAGCGACACTCTTGAAAAACAGCCATGCGACCGATCAAGTAGCAATTGCACTGGAAGCTGAAACAAAACGTAGTTTGAAAGTCCGATAAAGAAAAAAAATGAAAATTCTTTTTCTTGGAGACCAATTTCCAGTGTGGTTCTAGTGCTGCAACTTATCGTTTATAATGAATACGCAGTGGGGATCTCTGGCTACGACCACGCATTAACAAGGTCGGAAGTTGACGTCTGTGCCGTAGAAAATGCAGCGAAAAGTCAATAGGCGATGTATTTGCTAGCTACAATAAGGGATTATGTAATGGATAAAAGTTCTTAGGGAATTTGACAAATCTCCTTCCTCCTTTTTAAGTAACTTGTAATTTTTCATGGTTTTATTGCATATGCATCGTTATTAAAGATATCTTCTTGATTCAAGACTATATATACCTACAGTTTTTCAACATTATTGCGTATGCTTCTGTACCGGTATTGAGGTTATCCTCGAGAAATATCTATTTGTGAAAAATTTCTCGTTTGTCGGGCCGTCCACTTTGTATGGTAGTAATAACCTTTCCACTGTGACTCATTGTAACAAGTATCGTTAATCTTATTTTCTATGCAGTACCTCTTTACTAAATTTCTGCGTCATTTGTGGTCTATATATTCAGCTGTACCCCAGTTGTGATTCTTCACGACGTGTTCTATTTATGTTTATGATATGACCTTGTTCCACAATATCTATTTCCAGATATGTGCATTTAGAGAACCTCATTGCAAGATCGTATTTTGATCCAAGAGAAGCGTACCCTGAAGGTGTTACCAAAGAGCGACGTCGTGCTGCCATTGCTGCTGCCCTGGCTGGTGAAGTGTCGGTAGTGGCTCCCTCCAGGCTGCTCGCTCTACTGGGCCAGGCTCTCAAGTGGCAGCAGCATCAGGGACTTCTTCCTCCAGGTGCGTACGGCATAGATACAGAATTGTTTGTCATGTTGTGTGGTTAATTGTTTGTTGTGAGTATAGCCTACAAAAGATATTGTTATCGTTTGGATAATTTCTTTTGCATTTTACGAAAGATCTTGTCACTTTGTGGGTAATTCCTTTTCCAGTGGAAGGTATAGAAAAAGATCTCATTATTTGTTGATGATTCCTCCTGGAACGTATAGAAAAGATTTTGTCATTTTGTGGATAATGCATCTTGTAAGTATACGAAAGATTTTGGCACCCAAGGGTGGCTCCCAAGTGCCTTTTCCGCTGGAGATGCTGCAGCTGGCCGCAGTTCCTGCTGACGAGGGTAGTTTTGGAAAATTAGTTAGGTTCTTTATATTTCCTCTTTTGTTCCCTATCGATCGAGATAGCCGATATAGTCCGCGGGACACTTCTGCACTCTCTCGTGTCTTTTTCTATTCTTTACGCTTTTTTCCCGCCAGTAGTAGCGCACTCGGCCAACTGAGACTTACCGGCAGGAATGCCGAGATGAAACATTCTTATACTGATGCGACATAATAAACTAGTCTCACTGCTTGGATCACGTCGTATATCGTGGGTGCGGTGGTAAAACCAGAAATAAAATAATACAAAAGATTTTGTCATTCTAT
This sequence comes from Parhyale hawaiensis, assembly GCA_001587735.2. NCBI lineage: Eukaryota > Metazoa > Arthropoda > Malacostraca > Amphipoda > Hyalidae > Parhyale > Parhyale hawaiensis. Next base: position 1,837,837 of record LQNS02000226.1, read on the forward strand.
GAATAATTCCTTTTGGTAAGCATACAATACATCTAGCCATTTTGTGGATAATTCCATCTGGGAATTATACGACAGGTCTCATCCCTTTGCGGACAATTACTGTAGACTGAATACCTACTATCAATTTCTGTGTGGTAGTTAAGTATCCAAACGCTTCTATCATCACTTTAATGTTATTCTTTTGTGCACGTATACGATAGCCGAATCATTTTGGGTATTGTAGATTTTGTTCACCATATCTTTCCCCCTGTTAGAAACGACAAGCTCTCACGTTGTTTGGTTTTCTTACTGCTAGGTTTCAAAAGTTCTCCTATTTTGCTGTTGGATTTTGTTCTTGTAAGTCTACTAAGCTTCCCTTTTTTTTGGTACTATGCTTCCTTACTGTTAAGCTCTAAACCTATCCTAACTCTGGTTCTGCATCGACCAACAAAAATGTCCAAAAGTTCAAGCTTACAGTGTATCCAAGAAATTAATATAATTTTGTTTTTCGGTTGCTAGTGTCCGAAAAATGTAAAATTATTTCTGAGTCTCTCTATGCCTGTATAGTCTCCGGCAGCTTTTAGATGCTAGAATTATATTCCTATGGTTAAGTACTGGCACGATCTTTTTCTGCTGAGCTGGTCAGTGTAGTGCACTGTACTAGTTCCTAACTATTTAATTTTAGCTTGTAAGTTATGTACATTTGACAAGCGGCGATTGGACATCTACTATAGGAGCCTCATTTCAATGCTGACGTCATGTGTTGCAGGCACTGCCATTGATTTGTTCCGTGGTAAGGCTGCTATGAGGGAGCAGCAAGAAGAAGAGAAGGAACCAACACAGCTCGCGCGTAGCATCAAATTCCCCGCCAATGCTCACGTGGAGAGCGCTCAGTTCAGTCCTGACGGACAGTACCTGGTCACTGGATCTTTTGATGGCATCATTGAAGTGTGGAACTTCACCACAGGTCAGTTGTGGCCTGCTTTTGATGCCACAGAGTCATGATGTTATACTAAGACCTGAGGGACCCGGTATAGGGTTTGGCCTACTTGCAAGTATGTGCTTGGGTAGCTTAGGTAGTTAAGAATATATACATTGGATAGACATAGTTCGGCTAGAACGGTTGCCTAACTTGAGGTATAGGCGCACTAGGCTATGTATGTTTTATGAAGTGTACAATAATGAGAGGCATTGGTTGTATTCTTCTCTCCCTGCCCTCAAGGTTTTTTGGAGAGAGACTCGTGCTGCGTGCGGAGCGCACTCTTTCACTTTGGAGGCTGTCAGATGTCGAACTAATCAGTTCTGTCGGTGCTTCNTGTTGCCTGCATCGGCTTTTGGTCGTATTGGCCTGCAGGCTTTTAAGTCGGCTGTTAATGGTTTTTTGCTGGATTTCCTTTAGCAGCGTTTTGGGCTTCCCGGTGTTGCAAATGCTTCTTTTGGGTTGTATTACCTGTCCGTGGGAGCCCAAGCGTGAAGTTTTAATAATAATAATAATTGAATATCTCAGGTAAATCACATACTATGCCGGCTCCGCCTTAATATTGTTGTCAGTACACACACTGGTTAATAGTGAGCAGGGAAATTATTACTTATTTCTATAGCAGTAATTGGGAGGTTCATGCTTGCCTGAAGAATTTATGGAGCCAGCGTTGGAGAAAACGGCTATTGTAATACACTTTTATCGGCCGACTTGATGTGTCATCGCTTGGTTCACTAAGCAAGTTTTATATGGAAGTTCCGATAGGAGCGTTAACTTCGCCACTTGGGATTGAAGTACAGGTGTTAAGCGCAACTTGATTACGTTTGAGAAGACTAAAAACTCCTTTATACGAAGCAAGCCTTACCTAGTTAATGGAAGTCTCAAATATAAATGTTTCAGGGTCAACCCCTTAAACTTGATCCAATGAGTTGAAATCGGTGTACCTGTCTGAAGTTCCGGATAAGTCAAGCCTATTGTGATAAAGAAGTATTTATAGTAGAGAAAAGCTACACCTAGTTTAAATGCATTTTCAGAGTAAGAATAAATCTGTGTTCTCATATTATCTCAATAGTTTTGTGGTGCGTAGAGTTTATGCTCTTTCAGTATGACATGCACAATGGGTCTGAGGCGCTGTTACCTTTTCCATGCTAAAGTGCATCTTATTTGACTTACGAGTTCATTAACTTGAAACCGGGGTCAAATTGAGTCAATTTATTGCCCCTTGTTACCACAATCTGAGCGGTTAGATAGTCAGGCTCCGACTCCTAGAACTAGTAGGTGTCATGACTGCGACTTCAGGTGCCTAAAAACCACCGACTCCTACTGTTCAGCCCGGATTATGAGCAAGCTTCGGATACGCTACCACAGCTTGTGCTGAATTTCCATTAATTTAATGTGTAATTCTTATGAATATATATTCCAATTAAGTTGAAAGCTTGGTCATGAACGAAATAGTTCGTAAGCCAAGGTATTACTGCACTTGTATTACTTCATGTTTTTTCACCTAACCGCTTGCTTTGTGTCAGGTAAAATACGAAAGGATTTGAAGTATCAGGAACAGGAATCGTTTATGATGATGGAGAGCGCGGTGCTGAGTCTGGCGTTCAGCAAAGACTCCGAGATGCTGGCCACGGGGTCCCAAGGAGGGCAACTTAAGGTTTGTATTAGTGAAACTTCGACTGCAGTGTGTGGTGTACTGTGTGTGGTGCGCATCGTAGTGGTGCAGATTGAAACGTGCGCATTTATTATAAGACTGCTAAGTACAGTTATATTCATTTATATATAATTGTTCTGGCGACTCATTAAATATCCAGTATGGATATCAAAAGTACTACGGTAGTTATAAGTTTGTATACAGCTAATAGTGCGATTATTTATTAACCAAATGACAAGCTTGGTATTGTATTTTTTGAATATATTAGGTGTTGCACCTTCAGGGAGGAGCCCTTAGGTTAAGTTAGCTCTATGAAGACCCTTACGGCTCTCGTCTTTAGTGCCCAATGCGCGTCTCTCCTTCCCTCCTTCCTTCGCTCGCTCCTTTTAATCTGCATTATTTTCGTTTGATTCTTTCTTCAACTTGGTCCTGTGCGCGGTGTTTGAGGTTGGGTCGTCGTTTGTTTGACATACTACATGTGTTCTTGTTTTCTCTTTTCCTCTGTTGACTTGTGTCGATGGAAGCTTACCGTTATAGATTTCGTATTCCTACTTGTTATATCCCAATTAAATTAATTCTTTTCCTCGCTCTGTGTGTTTCCGCTGAAGAAATTAGATGAGAGTATTCTTTCTTTAAGTGTTAGCTATACGACACGCTACTATGTCGTACACTTTTATACATCACAATCCTTGCCGGATCCTGAATATGTACGAGTATTTTCTTTGAAGGATATAGTTAGATCCCTCCATTGCTAGGGTGCTCGAGCACCCTAGTTGCCACATTTGTGCGGTTAGATCTGTTAATTGACACGTCATAGATTCTGCTACAATACCTATACTGGGAGCTCTACACTTATGCTTCAATTTATTTTACTTGTACCTATAATGTACATTGGAGGAATAGTTTAGTTATGATGATATTGTGTTATGCAGGTATGGAAGATTACCACAGGCCAGTGCCTGCGTAAAGTGGACAGAGCACACACTGAAGGAGTCACTTCTCTTGCTTTTAATAAGGATAACAGCCAGGTTGTCTCTACTTCCTTCGACAACAACATTCGGTGAGCCCCGCTGTTTCGGTTTTGTCTGTGTAAAATGTGCTCACTTTTTAAGCGTGTTTACAAGATTTGACAATATTTACATATCCGCTTGACAACACTGCACAACGGACGTGTAGGTAATTAATTGCATTGTTTTGCTCTTCTTCAATAAATGTTCGCCACATACGGATATCGTATTCACTACTCCCGTTCTGCGCTAATTTACGTGAGCAACGTTGTGTCGTAAGCTTAACAAAAACATAGTCCGGTTCTTTGAAATTCTGTGTACTTTCAAATTTGTATCCAAATGCAGTAGCAAGCACTCAGGCAGTCTTGTTCCTTATGAACTTTCTTAAAATTACATGACAGGTCTTGTCCAGCATCTGGACGGGAAGAAGTAGCTAATAGAATTCAACAGTTGTGTGAACTTACCTATAATGCTATGATACGTTGTGAGCCTTAGCAAGGTGACTTTGTTCAGCAATGTATTTTTACATTAAGATTTATGTTAGTTTTGTTTAGTAGCTGTTGCAGAGATGTTTTGACCAATCTTCATGGTTTTGTGTACTCAAACCATTAAGTCTTTTTTTTCTTTGCGGCAAAATGATATCTGTTGATCCCTATAACTTTTAAAGTAAAGACTCGTATAATTCTGCTAGTTACTGACGTTACAATTTGATAACGTTAAGCTCCCAAATTTGACTATTATAACTGTCTTTGTCTTTTACAGTATTCACGGATTGAAGTCAGGCAAAATGCTGAAGGAGTTTCGGGGTCACTCCTCGTTCGTGAACCACGCAACATTCACTCAGGACGGACACAATATCATCAGGTGATGTGTGTTCTGTTGAGTAAGTCGCTGTAGGCTTGGTTTGAATAGGTGTGGTCGATAGTTATCGTTAATGAAAGTTTCATTTCCGTGTCATTTTCTTCTTTACTCTTTTTCCTCACCTCTCGCTCACTTGACACCGTGTAGGACTTAGCCCAGGGGATTGTGCTGCCTTTATGTCTTGATACCTACGTCACAAGTGGAAAATCGCTTCAATTTTAATCTATTTGATTGGTTTTGCAAAGTGTTTCATTAGGTTGTAGTATGCTTAATCCTTGTTTCTTTTTCTGAAAAGTTTTTCAGGTTGTTGTCAGGCCTCCGGAGTAGGTGGTTGCAGCCGTTCGGAGCACCGCCAGTTTACGAGGCTGTCCTCCGAGTGGCTACGTCATCCGCCATGTGGCGTCGGGGACAGCTAGCCGTGTCTACCTCGAGGCGTGCGCTGGCTCCGCTTCCAATGCCCACTTGTGGAGCCGTCGGGGCAGGACACCTGGTGCCTGCTCTTTCCCTTCGGCTTCACTTGCATCAACATCATATCTCTCAGCGAGCTTTGCCTCATCCGTATAATTTGTCCTACCTCACTCCGACTGCAGAAAAAAGAAAAGAAAAAATCTGCAGGATATGGGGGACGCACTTGGCCTGGTGCCGCTGATTTTATGGCTGCGGCTGTGGAGGTCGTGCTGGGTCAGGGGTGTCTTCTCACTACCTGTTGCGAGCGTAGGTATGGACTTGGCAAGCCGTCCAATTCTGAGTTAGTAGCTACCTCGTTCAAACAGCAGGGGAACTATAAAAAGAAAAAAATTCAAATACATGGATGTCGGCCACAGTTAGAGGCGTGTTTGGGGCCTTGGACCTGCTTGCAGCCCTACAAAAGGGTGTGGGCCGCCGAGTCCAGGGGGCTCGAGACTGGATAAGGGAAGGTTACTCTGAGCTATCCTTATCCTAACCTGCCAAGCCGGCAAAAAAAATGTAAAACAAATAAAAAAATAAAATAAAAAATGGTAATAACTGCTTGCAGCTTGGTGCAGAGCACATCCTCGGTTATGGCAACCAGGCCTTGGGTGGCTCTGCACCTGTTGTAAAAACAAAACTGCAGGATCGAGAACACAGCCTTGGTTATGGTAACCAGGCCTTGGGGTGTCTCTGTAGCTGTGGTGAGTGTTGGTGTGGGCTTGGCATGGCGTCCAGGCCCGCTATAGTACCACGCTCTCACCAGCAGCAGGGGAGCTCGAACTCATCCTAGCAGGAATTTTTTGGCTATACTGCGAGTAGCTCCGGACTGCATCCCCGACGAGGTGTTGCCCCCTACGATTGTCCCCTAGTAAGCGGGTCATGGCAACCAGGTCTGTGGGTATCTCAGTAGCCGTTGCGTGGGTCACTTTGGCCGGCCAGGTCGTTCGAAGCTCTACCAGTACCAACAGCCTACTGTAGCCGAGACGGATTGCCTCTGTGCTCATAATCAACCAGAACTGCATGGGCTTCAGTTCACCCAGTCAACATCGCTCCAGGGCTGCCACCCACCCGTCCGCTACTACACCTATCATTGTTACAAGGGGAACTTTGTCCTCCCGGCTTCTCCCATCTGCAAGCTCCTCCCCATAGGAGCAGCCAGCGTTTAGCTCAGCGAGGCTCAAATCACCCGCGAGAGTGCTATCCAAGGTTAAGGTAACCTCGTGCCTCTCCAAGGGCCACCAAGACCTTGATATCCTGAGGCAGCTGGGCCACACCCGCGAGGGTGGAGAACGCGAGCCTATTCTATATCGAAAACAGCTGCGTTGCCTAGGCCCTTGGGCAACTGAGATTCGCAACGGAGTACTAAGTCAGCACCACTGCGTTGACGCCTTCAAGCTATCGAGAACCTACCGTCTAGCTACGCTGACGTGTTTCGAATAATTACAGGAACCTTGGCAACTCCATTATAACGCCACACCTTGAATCAGGGTTAACCTGCACCCAGCGCCCTTGCTGTAGATGCCCTGAGGAGAATAAGTCCTAGTGGTCACGACACTACAGTAACCGGGTTTCGTCTACCTCGGCAACCTAGTCAATGACACCTCACCCCCAATTTCTTTACGCTTTCCAGGCCAGAGAGGAGTTCCGTTAGATCTCAGATCGTCCCGTAGACATACCCCATGCTAATCGAGCTCTGCTTCCTGGCTGGGGAATAGCGAGTGCTATTCACCAACGCCGTCGACGATGAACTCCCAACTATTTACGAAATACTGACGCAATCCTGGAATAGTCTCGGCCAGAGCAAGACGAGCGATGCACTAACTAGAATTGAATGTTCTATCACCATCACCGAGAATCTGCCGCAGGAGTGCAGTGACTAGAGATCCCTATCACACTCCAGTTCCTGCGTAGAAACGCTGAGTATAACGCTTAATTCACAAGCTTATCTTCTCGTTCGTGGGCATGTGGAGCGGAGCCAGCACACGCCTCGAGGTAGCCTCGGCTTGCTGTCCTGGATGCCACATGGCGGACAGCCTCGTAAATTGGCGGTGCTCCGAATCGGCTGAAGCCACCTCCTCCGGATGCCCGGCAACAACATGAAAAACTTTTCAGAAAGAGAAACAGGGTTTAAGCATCCTACAACCCAATGAAACGCTTTGCAAGACTAATCAAGTAGATTAAAATTGAAGCGATTTTCCTGTGAAGCAGGTATCAAGACGTAAAGGCAGCACAATTCCCTGGGCTAAATCCTACACTGTGTCAAGTTCGCTTACGGTGAGAAAAAGGGCGTGTTCCTTCGCCCTTGGCTTGTCACAAGCATATTTTGTCACTCAATAGGGATAGGGAAGTTTTAAGAATAGTTCGTCGTTGCATTGACTTGTCTCACGGTTTCATGTCCAGTTTACACCTATGGTTGTCCAACCAGGCAGTGAGTATAGAGTTTCATCAATGTTTGAAGGCCGTTATGTGCGTATTGTAATGTAAATGAACTACATTTTGAATATGAGCATCAGAGCATAGAGTGATAATGCTCTATCATTTTTTTTTCCATTTTGCAACAGTGGGTCATCGGACGGTACTGTAAAAGTGTGGTCAGTGAAGACTTGCGAGTGCGTCCACACCTTCAAGTCACTGGCAGGCACTGCGGCTGTAGACTTGCCTGTCTATTCCGTCCACATTTTGCCCAAAAATCCAGATCATATCATCGTTTGCAATCGCTCCAACACAGTCTCCATCATGAACATGCAGGTAAATATTAATATCATGGTGCTGTCCAGTATTGTCTGCATAGTGCATGCGTAGGAAATAACATCGATGCTATTTAGTGCTCATTGTTCTCAGCGTGAATTTGCCGGTAAGAATATAATCAAAATCCTGTCTCCATAGTGACTCCAGGTGCTAATGTAATCATAATGGGCTAGCAAAAAACTATCGATCTGTAGAAAGAACTCAATCGCTGTTTTATAGTAATAGATCCACATTGGGCTACAGGAAGACATTTATAATTTGAGTGTGATTTCAAAAATGCCACCATAATGCTCGTCAACATTTGCAGTCAAATTGGAAACTAGTACGAATAAAAAATGGCAGTTCAGCTGTCGTTGGTATTTTCTGTTTTCTTAAGGGAGTGCATGGGTGCGATGTGCTGGTAATAGGGAGTAGTTTTTTCATTATTACTCTATTGTGTACGACATTTTGCTAACCGTTCCGTCCTTGCTTATTCAGTATTACCAGTAAGTTGCTAATAATTTACAGAAATTGTACTACATTAAGACCTTCACATCCCCACATGAGTCCTAATATAAAAACCTAGTGTAATTTCTGTGAATAGCGTCTTCGCTTGTTGTAATCTAGATTGCTAGTTGAAATAACAAAGACCCAAGTGATGTGTTATTCAATCGACTGATATCGTTGTGCCCTAGTTTGACGGAGGAATTTCATTTTATTATGACACCTCTGTACTAAAATATTGCCATGTTAACCCATAGACCACACCATACATTGACTGGATACTGAAATCGGGCCTCTCGCAATTGGGCCTGGAGGCCGATTTACGTATGTGTTCATAAAATGAGTTCTAATAGTCACAGATACCTCAACCAAAGATTACTTACTTTGTCGTACCATAAGGAATGCGTTGTAGAGCAGGGAATCTAAATTCACAATTCTATATCTTCAGTAGGCAATATATATCATACCTGCGGACACCAAGAATAATTGAAAATTCATCATAATTTTTAGGAATATGAAAATGTTATAAAAAATTAGCATATAGACACTACAGGTAATTTACTTTAATATCGCATACAATTGAGTTTTTTTTCAACGACAGATTTGAAGCTGTAACCTCAGAACTTGATGATTGTAGAGCTTTCGGTAGAGCACATCCCCATAGTAGCCGCAAGGAAAGGAAGGTTAAGAAATCGCAGTAATACCGAAAAACCTGATTAAAACCACAGTAATACTACAGAGTAAAACCACATTAGTTACCATGAACTAAAATTGCATAATTAACCACAAGATGATACCAGGACAGCCGTTTAAAAGACATTAAAATGGAATTTCGGTGCTGATACAACCCTTCATCACTGGAACCATCTACAGTTGCACCATGTCATTTCACATTACTACTTAGGAATACTACGCCACTTTGTGGTTGCCTACGTTACATGATTTCATCGTTGCCTATGTTACATCACTTAAATGGTTGTCTAAGTTTAATCACTTTCATAGTTGCGTAAGGTGAATCATTCCATGGCTGCGTAAGTTGAATGACATCATGGTTGTTCCCTACACTACATCATGTCATGGTTGCCTGCGTTATATCACGTCATGTATATGTTACTGGTACATCTCATCATGGTTGCCTACATTACATGATTTAATAGCTGATTATGTTACGTCACTTAATGGTTGTCGGAGTTAAATTACTCCATGGTGGCCTACATTACACCGCTTCACAGCTGCCAATGTTAGATAACTGTGCGACGACAAATGCTGCATCAGTTCACATTTGTCCAGTGTTAGATCACTCGATGCTTGCCAGTGCTACATCATTTCACTGTTGAAGATGCTATATCACTTCTCGGCTACCAATGTTGTATCATCACTTTACGGCTTCCAATGCTATATCACTTCGCGACTACCAATGCTGTATCACTTCACTGCTGCCAATCCTCAATGCTACACCACTTCATGGCGGCCAGTGCTTCATCATTCAGACCACTTCACGGCCGCCAATGTTATATCACTTCAGTGCTTCCTAGTGCTAGATCACTTCATGGCAGCCAGTGCTTTCATCCCTTCACTGCTGCCAGGGCTTCATCGCCTCATGTCTGCAAGCTGCTCCGACCCACCCTTCAGCACTCCTGTCTGTTTTGAACATCTTGCTTAGCCCGTAAACAAATAAATTTCATTAACATTTTCATCAGCTGTTTAATTGGCATCCCATTACAAATGGAGCATACCACAAATTTGAGAAGCTTCTGTTCTACAAAATGAGACTGTTTGTTTCACAAACTACTGCGAAATTATTTTACTCTACTGCAAATATTAAACGATGTCATATACAGTTGCTCTACGTAATTACACTTCAAGCCCTAATATATATATTTTTGCGAATTGTTGCATATAAAAGTTTTAAATGTATATACAGGTTTGCCAGTCATTACTGAATGCAAAGGAATCAAGTCAAATAGCTAAACAAAGTATGAAAAAATAATGGGAGAACATATAAAAATGCGTCTGCGGCACCGTGTAGTCAGGCCCAATTTCGGGACCGAAATCTACCTTAGAGGCCAGTATCCAGTCAATGTATGGTGTGGTCTATGGTTAACTCTATCCACGCCAAGTCTAACTCCACTTCTAACCTCCAAGTTGTAAGAAAATTTACGCCAGGGGTTTACACCCTTTAGTCAGTTGATTTTTTTGTTTCCATTTCAATGTTGGTAATTAGATAGCTACCATAACTATTCATTTTGATATTTTAGCATAGTACCGTTTCATTTGATGTACATTATTGTTAGATCGATATGTCATGAAAGTAAACCCAAGGAATACAGAATGATGGCAGTGATGGAAGGAGGAGATGTAGATAACGCCACTCTCCGTGAATGCTCCGCCCCCTCTGTTGCCGCTGATTCGCTTCACAGCATTGTTTTGGCAAAAGCTCGAGATCTTAATTTATTAGTTTAGGTTTATGTGCTCGTTGTATCTCAATACCTACTGCTCCACGTAACTTATCTAAATTTCCTATTGGATATGCATCCCTTTTGGCTTCAAAGCACAGAATTTGCTTTGCTGGAGTGGACGTCAACGCGGCTCTCCCTTGCATCTTCCACCAATGCAGCAGCAGCTCGTGCACGAATAGTTTTTGGGCACAGCTCATTGATCACTGTAACGTCGCTTCCCGGTATTGATGTCTTGTGTTTTTTCATTAGCGTAACAATTCTACGATATTCCCTCTTTTTAAAAACTCCATGAAGTCTTCAGTGCTTGTTTAAAGAATAGCAATTGAGCTCAAAGTTTCAACTTGAATAGTCTACTGAATGTGATGTGGTGAAGAAGTCACTGTAAGAAAATTTACAGGATAGCGTGAATAGGGTAAACCCTATTTTTTTCAAGCTGCGTGTGCTCGCTACCAGGATATTTCTTCCTTTAGGAACATAGTTAGGAGAAAGAATCTCTATAGTGAAACAGTACAGCCCGAGTGACATAGGTACTATGACCATCGCAGAAAACTGGGTTCATATGGACAGACTAAGCATATTTAACCCTAGAGCTTCGGTCCTTCTCCCCGCTTCTTGAATTAGAGCACCGTATTGGATGTCTACGAGGATGAGGGAAACTAACGGCGATTTCTGTCCTCAAGACATGGTCTGAGGGCAATGTTTTGTATCCTCTGCGACATCGAATGTATTTGACAATGACCATCTTCTTTTTTTCCTCTTCTTTCCCGAATTGCTGTTCCCTTGCGCGTTGATGCTGCGTGGTAGCACCTTAGTGCATGGGTCACACGAACGCTTAAAATATCATGAGTGCTGCGTGAAGCGTGTGTATAACTCGCGACGCCAGTGTACTCTTCTTGCTTACTCCTACTCACCGGAATTCCGTGTCATCGATGTTGCCACGTGTTAGAGAACATGTCGCTCGTTTGCGACAACAGTGACGTACGGTACGGTAACTCAAAAATTGGGTGTTTTGGGTTATTGCCACTATCACAAAACCCGTGTCTATATAGTTCTATTAGTGATAACGCCATAACTGAGTCTGTAAAAGTGGCCGCTTGAGAAAGGTCATTATTCAAGTTATAGCAAAGAAAATACGGCGATACTAAAACTGTTTTCGCATCTTCTGAAAAATGTCAATTTTTGTGTTATGGTTCTGTTGTCGCAAACGAGAGATATGCTTGTTGAGATACCTGATTGAAATCTATGTGCATAGTTACAGCGAATTTATAACGCGATCACTGATGAAAAAGTAGTTGGGCTAGGTATTCCCATGCTTTTACGTACATGGTAATTTGTAGCTGTATGATATGTAGCCCGTAGCACACTATACAGTGTATCTTTAAAGTTAGGAACTGCTACTGTTGGTGCTGCCGATGCCGTTAATTCCTGTTCTTTGACCACCAGGGCCAGACCGTGCGTTCTCTGTCCTCCGGTAAGAGAGAAGGCGGTGACTTCGTATCCTGTGTGGTGTCGCCGAGAGGCAACTGGATTTACTGCGCTGGTGAAGACCACGTGCTCTATTGTTTCAGTACCACCACTGGCAAACTCCAGCGAACCCTCAATGTAAATTCTTATTAATAGGATAATATCTCTTGCTTTAAAGACTTATATATTAGAATCTTTGTACCTGGAATTACTATTACTGGGAGCTAAATCTTCCACTGTTATATTGTGGGAGTGAATATAAATTGTAGAGTCGAATTCTTGACTCTTGTATCAGCTACCTCCTTGCAATTGAGGCCTCTGCACCTGCATTTAATCTCAGTGCGTCATAATTGTCAAGCTCTACCTTGGTGAAAACCGTGACGCAGAGTGGCTCTTATTTTGAGATCATCAATACCAGGCCATGAGCCTTGAGTCCAATACTGCCGACGCTTCATGCAATCCTAAATATTATTTCTTGTATAATGCTATGCTAGCCACTTGTGTGGCACCGCGGTCGTCCATTGTACTACAGTATCACTGCGCATAGACGTAAACATGTGTGCATAATTTTTGCCGAATAATAGCATGTTAACGAAGTGAAGCTAGGTGCTCACTCTACGAATGTCGCTGGTGGTAGCTGTCTAGAGCCAATTCAACTAATTAGACTGCGTAGTCGTGACCATGAACTTCATCATGACGTCTGTGAGCATCTTGTTCTAATTTGTGAAGTGCCAATTTTTGTGGATTTTAACTGCTCATAATTAGGAGCATAGTTGAAAGTTCACCATTGGCACTAGCTATGATGTAACAATTGCAGCAGCGGCTGACATTTTCGACATTATTTTTATATACCTATATTTAAATTTGTGTACAAGCTGCAGTGTTACGCAGCAGCGTAAACTGATTAGTTGAGTTTTGTCTTAGCCGCTAGCACCAATAGAAGTCGTTAAGCAGGCACTGAGCTTAACACGATTGCATCCATCCAGGAGCAGTCTCGTGTGTGTCTAATGGCTGTGACACACGCTAGCAAAAAGCTGAGTAAAGTCTCGCAAACGGGCCGAATTTTTTGCGCAAAAAAGCACCTCTCTTTTCACACGTGAGAATGGTCCGTTGGCCAAAAAATTTCGCGCTCCGTTCATCTAGACGACGTTGTCATGGTTACGGGCTGAACACCATGACAAAAATTCATCTGATAAGCATAATAATATTATGCTATCCAATACCTTCAAAAGTACTAGCAACTAAGTCTAATTATATGATAAAATATCTGAAATGATCAACCGGTGCTGTTCCAAAAGCGAACTGAACGCCCTGTCCGCCGATAGATATTTAGAGTGGCGGTTTGTTAACAGATTTTCGCGCGTTTGACCAGTGTATCGGGCGCAATAATGCTGCATGCTCCATCCTAGAATTTTGCGCAAAAGCGGGAGTATGCAGGTTTTTAGAAGTCGATATCGCGCGCAAAACTCGGATACTCGTTCTTTTGGATAACGTGCGGCATCGGCGTGTCGCAATCTGCTCGGTCGGTGCTTGCTGTTTTTCGGTACGATAAATTTTGAGATCAAATTAACGACATCCATACTTTACCAAGGATGAGTGACTCAGAGGCACCATGCGGCCAGTGTAGGAAGAAAGTAAAAGCTAAAGATCGAGGTGTTGGCTGCGAGCTGTGCGGAAAGTGGTTTCACGCTAGCTGTGGAAGAGTTTCTCCTGAGTACTATGCTGTACTGATGGCGGAGCGAGAGCTAATGTGGATTTGCCTGGAGTGCCAAAAAGATGTAAAAGGAAATGCCACACAATACCAGGCACTACGGAAAGAAAATGCTGAGCTAACTGAGAGGGTGGCCTTACTTGAAAATAGCATCAAGGCACTGAAGAGAGAAGTTGTGGAGGAAACAGCAAAGGAGGTGATGGCAGCGGTGGACACTGCGGGAAT
>LQNS02000226.1:1875322-1890639 GCA_001587735.2 Parhyale hawaiensis
AAAACGCGCCCTAGTTGGCGCACGAGCCTGTGGTTAAACACAGGAATAGTTCGGCGCGATATAGGCAGTGTGCCACTGAAGCGCTAGTAAAAACTTCTACTACTACTACTACTACTACTACTACGTCTGCAATAAATGTAATATTTATAACTTCTTATCAGGACTCAAGTCGCAAGTTTCATAAAGCGTGCATACCTACCAGCAACCAAAAGTGTCTACAAAAAACTCTTTTTGTAATTAGTCTCAGTTTTTTTTTTCAAACTCATCATCAAGAGTAATTTTGATGCTCCGAATACGAAAATGCCAACAACTTCTCTCTTTCTGGTGCATGAGGATATTGTGCTACGACGATCATAAACATTTCGACCTTACGAAGTCAATACCGTAACATTTCAATGATATCAGTACGTTAGTGTTTGGTAATAAACATACTAAGCATTCATTATGGAGTTTATGATTGGAATCCTGTCATGGACAACATAATTTTCGTCGCAGATACAGCTACCTATCGAAGTACAACGGGCGTATTCATCAACTCTCTTCTCTTCGAAGCCATGTAGATTTATCATTTAATTGAAAAGAAACATTGACTTATTCGTAGTTATACTGTAAATTCAAAGTGACGTATTTGACATCTCCTTCACGTGCACTAACATAACTTTTGCCGAAATTACACGAAGCGAAAATACTCGCACAAGTACTTATACGAAAACATAAAAACGTGTTTTGATAGTTGATAAAGTTGATAGATTGACGAAACAATGTGATATCTGAAATAAGCGCATTGACATTTCTCTAATTCAGTTGAAAATGCTTGGACATTTTCGTTCATCACCAGTGAATTACTGTATCGATTTTGTCGGTAGATTGGATATTTTATAATTTGCTTAGCACAAAAAAATTAAGCTGATAGACAGAGCAGCGGGTGTTATTTTCGTATGCAGCGCGTCGTTGCTACCCTATATCAGTCAGTTGAAAAACCTGAAACAACAACATATATTGGGTACTTAACTTGTACAAAAGAGATTTTTTTTAGTTAACATTGTTATTCAGTGCTCTAGTGGTTCTTGCAGCATACCGTATATGTTGCGCTGCATTCATTAGCACTGCTAAATAATTATTGCTTGGTATATAGTTGCAGTTCTTGCAGCCAGCCCTATTTGTTCAGTTGAGTGCAGGCGAGAGTGCAGTGTAGGCCGTAGCTATAGGATACTGTATTAATTTTTGTTACTGTTATAATACCCACCCTGAATGTCTTTGATATGCTGCTGGGGATCATCAGAAATTGTACCAGAAGAAGCCATATTTTGTGTTACAAAATCAGCAATGCTGTTAAGGAACAGTGGTAGCCAAAAAATAAATGCATTATTTAAATCTCTCTAAGTCAAGGCACTAATCTTTGCATCAATTCTCCAAAGACAGTTGAAGCTTTCACAGCCTTCCCTATCGTGCACTGCACTTCTAAATATCTGTGGCTACGCATTAGTGAGGTTTTTGCCTTATTAGCTATTTGATAAAAAAGAAGTGCAGAAAATGTGTGGTATTCCAGTATAGTTGGTAAGTAATGGACATAGATTTAACTTACCTCTAATTTCATATTCTGGCAGTGCCACAAGATGACAGCATATGCAGAGTGTCGGTCTGAGCTGGACCGACTTGGTTATTCAGAGGTGCTGCCGCCTGCTGCTCTGCCTCTGGTGTACCATCTGCTGCGGGACATTTCTGCCGTCAGTAGCCAGCTGCACGCTGCTCATCTGGTGAGTAGGTAGTGTCTTGTTAATATATACCGTACATTTTTATTAGAATAAATGAACTTTAGGTTCAATGCAAGCACATTCTTGATTGTTTTCCGAACTACAGAAAATTTTCTGAGCTTTTGAGAGTCTCAACGATTCTTATATTCAGGCGTAACCTAATGTAAATTCAACTTTTTTGTGTTTGCCACTTCTAGTATGCTGGTGCTGACGAAATTTGTATTATTAAATCCACGTTTTGCTGAAATAGCTACTGCACAATGTGCTTATACTCTTAGCTATCACGTATCTGTAATACCAATTAAATAAAAAACTTGTGTTACTGCTACGTGATCGGGTAACTGCAGGGTCGTGCTATTGATATTACTTACGTCACTTGGGCTCATAATTTACATTTCGGGTGGTAACTACCTTAAACTGCCGTAACTACGTCACAACGGCAGTGACACTGCCCCTCGGCTAATGCTTTATTGACATTTGGTACAGACAGAGCTTTTGTAACGTCATTAGAGTAGTCAGTAGGAGTCGAGGTGATCTTTGTGCGGCTAGTGGGGCAGGCTGACGTCTTATACCTTACCTTGAGTTACCTTGAGAGTCTTCGGAAGAAGTCCAGGTGACGTTTCTCACATCACCTCACGTGTGTGGAGTCACTCTGCTGGGTGTCTTCTGTGGTGCCGCAGTTTGAAACCAANACCGCTGGTCTATCTGGTATTCTTCTTAAATGTGAATCCAGCAAATTTTTGAACTCTACGGTTTTGATATCAGTGGCGTTTCGAATATGCCGAGGCATTTTGTTAAACAATCTTGCTCCTCGTACAGCAAAGCTATTAGAATATTTTGTGGCCACAGCTTTTCCACCATCACTGCTTGGGATACGGATATCACAGGTCCTTCCAGTTCTTTCCGAGTGTCTGGTGACAATCCGCCTGGCGGTGACCGTCAGGCAATCCGCTCATTATGTATATATTTTTATTCCCAAATCGTAAATTAGCTTTGCTATATCATGCACCGGGCTATCAATTTATTCAAATGCACATAACAGCGTAGCTTGCCTTGTTTCCAGCTATCTTCAGCTTTATAATGTTCAGTTACCGTTTCTCCACAGGACCGACTTGTTGCCGCTTATTCTGTACCTACTTAGATTTAAATTATCTACGCCCACAATAGATCCTTGACCTCCTCACCGTCAGGCAACAGCAATGCAGAACCTGCCTTTACTTCATCTAAGGCCGCGCATCTACCGAGTTAAGGTCTGACGTCCCTCATTATTCATGCGACGCAACTTACTCTTTACTTCTTCACCCTCACTCCCTGTAGCTTTTTTTTCCTTGAAAGGACAAATCCGCTCCACCTTGCGAACGTTCCCGACCCAAGCACTTTGGTCACACTCTGTACTGCGGACCATTGGTTGCTGTACTTTGCCGATACCGATACTTTTTTTAAAAAGTTCAGTAATATCAGAGCGAATGCTTACGAAATGAATGTGAATCTTTTGTTGACTCTGTATAAACTGTGAAAAAATACTTAGTATACATGAATTTCTTCAGAATGTCCCTGTGATGTCATTGGTAGCTAACAGCATTTCAAGGCTTCCTAGACTCAGTGTGGTGTTTTTACGAGAAGACCGGGAAAGGACACGCACTCCTCTCCTGGCGAGGACACACACTACGAGCGAGATAATTTTAATGTAGTCCAGTTAGCCCTAATTGTTTAATCTCTACTCCCGACCATAGAATTTGCCGCTTTGTATTGGGTTTGTCAGTAAATGTAGCGACATGGCTGAAAATTCAACCATGTTGAGTTTACTCATAACAGGTGTACGTATTAGGCTGTCATCAGTAAGCTGAGATAAGAAACTTTAATTAGCTTTTTTCTATCCCCAGACACCTTACTCTTTGCCCGTTTCAATTGAGTTTCAGCCATAACTCTCACACAAATTGCTCCTGAGAGTGCCGAAACTCAATAAATCTACTCCACAAGATCGAGATTTTGGATTTCTCCAGCATAAAGTCTGTCGCTAGTCACTACTAACACTCTTTCAGAATAGGCAGCAAGCCATAGGATTAAATTAATTGGCTTTGCTTATCTCATGTTATGCGGTAGAGCGCCCTCAAGAGGACCCATGGGTTACCTTAGCTGCTGTTTGACTCGCAAGACGTCATTCTTTCTTGCCTACGTTTGTTCCTCATATGTCCATCCCTTACTGATGCTGCCTCTGTTCTGACTCTTTTTCCCGATTTGCGGTTCCCATGCTCGTTGATCCTGTTTGTGAGCGCCCTGGTGCATGAGTTTTCATTTTTCTCTATATAGGGACTTACTACACACATCCCTTCTTTTTCGTTAGGCGATATAGGTAGCGTTTACTGACCAGGGCGTTGCTCTAGTAACTCATTGATACTGTAGGTATAATAAAAATACTGCCACTAACGTTTGCAGGGCGATCGGAATCGTCAAATCCACAGCTTGTGTTTGAAGTTCCAGACTAGTTATAGCTAATAAGATTAGTTCATTTCGATTTGGACGACTCCTGTAATTTCCGAAAAGAGATCCAGGAACAAACAAACAACAAAACAAAGTTTTAGTGAAGTTCAGGTTAGCAAACTAGATTAGATTATTTTGCTGGAAGCCAATCGAACATTCCCAACTTCTCTGAAGAAATCTTGAGACCTAAGTACTGAACAACACCCAAGGAATCAGCAAGCCCGGAACAGAAGGAAGAGCAGGACAACGGTGATCACTAGTTGTACATCGTTTGGTTCTCAAGATAATCGTTTTTGCTGTCTAGTCGGATCAGCTTTTTATTTTTGAGATCGCTTTTTGCCGAGTAAATGGGTTGCATCATATTTATTTCCGCTTTGCCATTAAACTTGTACCCATTAGCTACAACGATTGTTTCTGAACGGAGCTGCTGTCGTGTTACCATGACGATACCGTCGTGGGAGTGGAGTAACAAATTTTGAGCTAAATATTTCGTGCTTTTGCCCGAGTTAGCTCAGCGTTTGACTACCGTTTGAGACCGCCATAACTAAAATAGGATGGGCAGTAGGAAAAGGAGCACAGCTGCCTCAAAAATATAAAATGATCTAAAATAACTGGTGTATAAGCTTTAAACTAGGTACCTTTGAAGGCGAGGATCTCAGTCACGTGCGATATACGAACCTGACTATCCAGTCTACCCTAACCCTTATGCGGCCCATAGACAATCCATTCAATTGTCAATAATGAATATTGACAGCTTAATTGATCGTCTGTGGGCTTGATTGACAACCGTGAATTAATTGAGTCAATGTATTGAAACAATCACATGAGTTTGAGTTTTTATTGAAGGTCCGTCAATATATCATTCTGAGCTCTGGATGTCTTAGTGTAAACCTGGGAATACCGGAATTTTATTTTTGTGTACACGCAACTCTAGAAGTATTGTAAGTCCCTGGGAATACTTGGAATTCTATTTATGTGTAGCTACTGTATGCATGTACATATAACAGTCAGCATTTGGAATAGACTACCTTCCGACGTTGTTGGTGCGGAGTCGGTCAACTCGTTTAAAAATCGTCTAGACATACATTGGGAGAGATATCCTCCACAGCTAAGAACTCCTCCTCCACGAGTCGCAAGCACTTAACGGCCAAAGCTTCCCAGGTCATTTTAAGCTGACTTCTTCTCACTTCCGCTCCATCTATATATTTAAGCTCCGCATATCAGCGGCTATCGATCATGCTTGCGGGCATTCATGACCGTCTCTTAGGCGGAGATCATTCTCCCCCCTCTTTTTCATTTTCTCTTTCTTTTTTGTCTCGTCTCCCGTTTTTCTCTTCTCGTTTCCCCAGTCCTCTAAATCCTACTAATATAATGGCAATAGTTCATAGAGGGCCAAGGGTGTTAGTCCCGGTGTCTCTTTGGGAATGGGCCTCTTGGTTCGTCTACTGCCGCCTATCTAATCTAATCATATAGAGTCTCCAAAAACCGAAATTTTTAATCAAATGTAGTCAGCTCCGAATATTCTGCCCCGTTCCCTGGGCCAGTTCATGGCCCATGTCTTGCGTTTGCGCGGGGATTTTCTACGAGTTGAAAGTGCCAAGACGAGAGCTACAGTGGTGATTTCTTCATCTTCTTTCACGTACACGGCGTCCGTAAAGCAAATGACGGGTTTTCATCGATTGGATTTATTACAAGATTGGCACCGTTTGTGGGCAACAAACAATCTCATCACTATATTTAGTCAAAGATATTGATAACTGAATTGAACGTGTAAGGACCGCTATAAGCCATCGACTAGCCGTGTAGCACAATCGGTCCGTTACCTTACAAGCCAGTTTCTGCGTTGCTGCTCGTTTATGAACGGTTATTACCCATAAAATATCGCTAGAGTAATACAAAATTAAAGCTGGCAAAATTTGAACTTTAGAGAAGCGTTTATGTTTGCGCTGCGTTTCAAACATCTTCGACCAAAGTCAGCACTGACTTAAACTGCCGGCGCTTGTAGCTATAATATTTTCACGAATTTATTTACTAAAATTTTCTGAGTAAGCGTAATATTCCCGCTGAAGAAAATTATATATTGAGCTAAATAAATATGAATTCATTATATTCTTTTAATAATTTTAGTTACTACTGCTTGCACGTTGATGGACGAACGTCATCCCGCCATCAAAGTTTAATTTTCTTCACTTTGCAAAAAGTATCTTTGGTATTGGCAATGGTATTGGCAATTTTCACCGTTTTTGGCGTATTGCGATACCGCAAAAAATGGCCGATACATTGGCTGCCGGTATAGATAACATTGGTACACCTCTAAAAAAATCAGTTCTTCTTCTTCTTTCACGACTTGCGTTCCTCCGTTTGTGGGTGTCCCGTTCATCTTGACGTCCTACATGCCCCTTCTCTTTCCTCTCTGAGATGTCACCGTTGCAGTACCTACCATGAAGTGCAGTTACTTTACCAGCCAGTTTATTCTGAAGTATGAAACGATACAGTCTGGGCGTTAGTAATCTACCAGTTTATATATGAAGTTTATTGTGATGCTTTTATGCTAACTCGTAAGATATGCCTATTTCACAAAATTGAGGGGCCTAGAACAATAGGGGCGTAAACGATACTTAAAATATACAGGAGAACCACTTGAAGAAAATGCCCGGGTGTAATAAGGTATAAAATAATCGAATTTACATACGATTCTTGACTATTTCTACTCTGATTTACGCGTTACTGACTTCACAGAACGACATTTCTCAAAGTGTACTATCCACTGGCACACACAAAAAAAATACTTTTGAAAAACCTGTCGCTTACGCCTCTATTGACATGTTCTAGGACCCTCAATTGTACTTTGAAATCAACCAGGTGATCCACCATGCATGTGTGACGTCACTGCGCCCTGTATCAAAGTCCATCATTAGCCTGTATGGCGTGAAGGGGGGGGGGGTTGTGACGTCACATATCCTAGGCTAAGAATATAGGGTACTCGCACGGCAGGACCTTAGAGTGCTAGTCCCATGAACCCGTTAAGACGGAGGATCGAGGCTCTTTGCCAGACAGATGGAGTCTTTAGGGCGCTTGTCTTGTTTAGTCAGCGTTTGCGATTTTCAGACCCTAGTGTGGGTACTGGCCTTAACCGGAATCGGGATGACTCGAGGGGGGTGCTGTTCTATGAACACTCCATCTCTATCGCTATAATTCTGACAACCTGTGATCGACTGCAGCTGTGCGCTCCTCTGCGACCAGCGAGTATCTGTCTGCAGAATGAACTAGGGCATGTGGGCTTCCCACTAAAAGTCTGCGGTCAGGCTGACTATACGTTTACCTCCAAGAGGTTCCTGTTGGTGCTCGTAACTGCTGAGGGCTTCAGCGATGGGCCAACGAAAAAAAATGATACTGTGCTGAGTGAAGGTTCGTTTTTATAGCTTGCTGAAGCGAAGCGAAAGCTCTGCTGTTGAGGCGACAGTGTGAAGCTCGATAGTGTATGTCCGCACGCTCATCGAGTAATGTCTGTTGGTAGTTCAGTGTTTCTCAGACTTTTGTCGTGGAGCTTCTGCTAAGCTGTGAGCTGTGCATTTCCTCGAGGGCTCTCACTATTTCGTGACACTGGAAGCGTCTGTAGGTATCAACCGCATCTCTGTACGTGCCATTTTATGTTATTTATTTAGTTTTTGTTTGCATGCTTGCTTTAGCTCTGTAACGCCGAGTCTCCTCTCTACAGGACGGTACAATCGATGCTGTCCCCGCAGGAAAGTGAAGTTTTATTTGGTCGCTACATGGCTAAATTTATTCTCTTGCGTGTCCATAATATAAAACTGGTCTTCTCGGAGCTAATTTTTCTCACCGTCAGGCCAGGTTTACGATGCGTAGACTGTCAGCTCTCCCGAGCCTGGCCTTTCATCAAAAATAGCATTTAATTGCCTTTATTATGCGTGTCTCTGCGCCGACTTCCTGATGCGCCTCGCGTGCGGTGTTGCCATCACGGCACCCTCGTGTGCCCTCAGCTGACAGTGTCCTGGTGGCTCTCGGTGAGGGTGGGTGTGTTCGGTCCTCGCTGTGTACACCTCACTGGAGCCTGTCACTTCATACAGTATAGTGTGAGGAACGCTATATTTCGCAAGGATATTACGCGATAAAGAATTTGATTGGCGCGTGTAAGTTTACTACGTACTGTTTATTACTTTGTCCATTTACTGATATGCCTGTCGATTTCTGCAAACATAGTTTAAATTACACTAAAACTCGTGACCGTTGGTCACGAGTTTTACATTTTTAAAGTGTTAGAAGTATTGCAAAACTCGGATCGGTTCCTTTTTCATTCATGTTTTTGTGCGCTTTGTGAAGGAAGGTCAAGGCAAGACACATTAGTATATGTCAGCATTATTTTTATTATTATTGGTATTATGCGGCTGATACAATCTTCAGTAATAAAAAATATATTTATGATGGGTCCAAAATATGATTCGAATCACTGTGTCGCGGAAGAGCTTTGTTTCAAAGGGTGGTAACAGAACAAAGTTTTTTATGTTGTATCAAATATGCGAGAAATATAATAGAACGGCAATTGATTTTTTGTTATATTTCTTCTATTTCGTTAATAGGCTGTTTTATTTATGGTGGAATTCCGTGCGTCTTCGTCTGCACCAAGACAAAAGTTGAGGCTTAACGCAAACCAACAACCCGCGCATAGCACAACCTCACGGGACAGTAGTGTGACAGGCACTGAGTCCGAGCACACATTAGAGTGACATTACTCGCGTTGGGCGCGGACCGAAGCCTCCTGACCGCACGTAGACCCACAAGGAGAGAGCAGCAGTGTCACCAGTACAGCCACGCTTTATTTTTGCCGCTGAGTTTTCTCGCTTCGTCCATAATTATTTTGGTAATAAAAATTACGTAAAAAATATTTCGTAATTATATATATAGAAAATAGGTGGTTTATCATATAAACACTAGGCTTTTTCGTGATTATATTGATGACCTTTACTGTAAAACAATATTTGGTAGTTATATTGATAATAATAATATATATTTTCACAATGTTTCGAAATTTTAATGATAATAAAAGTGTTGATGGTAACAGAAGAAAATATTCCTGTGAGCCGTAATTATTGAGTAGAAGAAAAGTTGTCGGATGATCTCACTGACCCGGTTGCTATAGAGCGACCGCGGTGCGTGTCCGAATGCGTGTTTCTGCAGCCTAAATTGAGGTCGATGTTTTCTCAGCTGGAGCTCTTATGAATTTTCGTTATGTAAAAAATTATCTCTACGCAGTCGTTATCCTTTTTTTACATTTGTATATTTCTAAAAATCATTATACCACCTCTTGAACCCATCAATCGGGCCAGTTACCGTGTATGGTTATTTCTATGTTAATTGACCAACATGAAAGGGTTCAAGCGTTCAATTATAATTGACATTGGAGAAAAGCAAAAATGCGATTGTTTGGGGCGACAAGGAATTAGCTATCTGTGTGTCGTATTCGCTGCGAACGGCTGTTAATGACCGCATCAATTGGAATCGGAATTAGTTGAAAAAAAAAGATTAGCGCTTCGTGAGTGCAACTGATGCCGGGATCATACTATGCGTCACACGCTCAACTTGCAAGCTGACCTTCAACCAAGGAGCTTCTAATGGGAGGAGCAAGCCCAAACACTCTCTGGGCGAGTAAACACATGGCTTTGTCACGTGACCGAAGCTGGCGTTTGTAGTCCTTAAAGTGGCTGAAGTGGCAGTGGTCAGCACATATACTTAAGGAAGATACAGACAGGTAGTTCTTCAATATTTTTGCAGAGACAATCGTGTCTGAAGATTTATATCCCAGTGCTCAATCTGTTACTTTCATCATCAGATGGTATACAGGATACAAGTTTCCTTTACATACTTCCATCCGCTCGGAATTTCGTCGACGGTTAATGGCTATAAAATTTTGAGCTCAGGACTCCTTCCTATACAGGCTGCGTGAGGCAATGCCGCTCTCCGATTGGATAAGCCACTCTGCCAGTTTAAGGGAAAAGTTTACTCGCAACGCTCCCGTAGGATAAATAGAGAGGGTGCGCTCCTCTCTATTAGAACCTCCTTGCCTTCAACTCGTGTGTCGTTGGAATGCACCGTGACAGTCGGTAGCATAGATACGGTAACATATGATCAACTTCCGAGCTGAACGTCGGCACATTAGTTGAGCGTGCGGTCGTATAGTGTGGTCCCGGCATACAGTATGTCGTGAAGAGTGTACGCTCAGGTAGGTTGTAATGGCCACATGTTAACCCTATACCGCCGATTGTCAACCGTCCTTTCCGTATCAAGCAATGCTGTTGCTACGGGAGATTTCATTTTGGTTCTTCGGTTTAGTGTTAAGTGCTACTGACGACCTGTGTTATTTTCAGATTCTAATCGTTTGTGCACTAAAAAGAGCCTGGTAGATATACCCCTATACCCTTAGTCTACAAAACTAGCGAACTTGCCTTCAGATAGGTAACGCTTTGCTGTGTATCTGCTCTACGAGCAGTGACACTTATTTGCCGTTACGTTTTCCATAGGGCTTTGGAGTGGGAAGAGCCGCGTCCGATTCCGACATCTGCGAGGCTGAGACAAGCCGGTGTCTCTGACTTGGACTTCGGAGCCAGAGCAAATAGATCAATTTCTGTCCGACTCACGGGAAAAGCGAGTGTCCAACGCCAACCCCAAAAGAAAGAAATAATAAAGTCATGTGTTATCTCATCTGAATGCTGTGCTCAATATATTCAGGGCGCCGCACCCTGAGCTGTTTAGTCTGAATACTAGCATGAGAGAATGAGCAGTTGGCCTGTGGATTTACATTTGTGGACAGTGTCCAAACTGTTCATAATTTATAATACATGTACATTTCTCCGGCCAAAGAACGCTGGCCTAGCATAGTTTTTATCCTTGAGATTTGATTTTTTTTTAGAATTAGAATGCAAGGTGCATTAGGTACGATTAACCGTAAGGGATGCGCTATATGCTTGCATGCGATACGTTACAAGACTTTTAGAGCGATGATGTAAGTAGAATGTGCAGTATGAAGGATGAAGACAAGCTGAAAGTTTTTGCCAAGACTGGGAGATTGTGTGTCGTAGTTGCCGATCAATTCCTCGCTCAGTTATTGCTACTTCTCAAATTGTAACTGAGTTACTCCTTTCAACTGCGACCCAGCAGTCTAGATTTTAAATAATTCTATCATTACACGAACTACTCTTTAGTATGGCTGCTGAAAGGTTATTCGGGCAAGGAACCTGGGATGAGCTTAGCTTGCCGACGCATCCGTGGGCCAGACCATCGACTGACGTCTTCAAATATTTACGTGTATCGACCTGTCGCGCGAGGTTCTTACCATCTCCTGTGGTCGGCCGAATTGTACTGCCTACGTGCAGAAACTTTTAACGAAGCATTAATTTATTATTGTGTATGTGTGTTTAAATCTCCCTGCTCACTGCTAAGCAAAGTGTTTTAAAAGAGGAAACCAATACTATTAGTAACGTATTAGTGACTTGGGTAAGTCATGCCTGCGGTCCCAGTGATTGTACTAATCCGGCGCTACAAATTGCTAGTGTAGGTAGGTGGGGTGATATAGAGGCGATAATTCGTAGGATAACTTCTTACAGGGATGTGACTAATGTGTGTAATGCGTTTTCACGAAATTGTACAGTTGTCTAGTGTAGTAGAGTGACCCGAGAAGCTATGCTACACTGGAGTGTCGGCATGGTTTGACCAGCCAACTGGTGTGGCATAGTCTTGTATATGTTTCTTTTATTTGAATGCAGTGTAGCACTATAGAAGTGTATTAAATCATGCCCTAATGCGTATCCAGCTGTAGCTGGAACTGTGGAACTGAGGACACTAATGGAGGAGCATAACTGCAATTTTATTTATTCCTCTCCTTTAACAGTTTAATTTCACTTATACATGAAATAATACATTACTTGAAGGCTGAAAAACTTGCATCATAGTTTTAGTAAAAGCAGCAAAAACTAAGCGTCAAAGCCTAAGCCATGATCTGGATTCTTCGGAATTTGACATTTCACCGTCTCTTGACTTTATACGTAATGTTTGAGTAT
The DNA here is from genome assembly GCA_001587735.2 of Parhyale hawaiensis. NCBI lineage: Eukaryota > Metazoa > Arthropoda > Malacostraca > Amphipoda > Hyalidae > Parhyale > Parhyale hawaiensis. Next base: position 1,887,630 of record LQNS02000226.1, read on the forward strand.
CAGGGCCTCGGTATCTTACGTGTGTTGATCTAGTACGTTAACCTGTGAGCTTCTCCTGTTCCCGAGCAAGACAGTACATCCCGCGTGAGGTTCGGCGACTCCACCAGGCACCATGACATCTGAAATGGGTTAGCAGTAACTTGATTAACTGGGGATCTAATTTTCTGGAGAACTAGCAGTACTGACCAAGCTCCAGTCATTACCAAGGGAAAAAATGCAGATTACTAGCGACGTATCTTTAGTGTTCAATAAACCGCCGTGAAGGGAATTTTCGTTCTCCCTTTGTTTTACTGAACACGCTGGTAGGATTCTTAATTTGATACTTGTTTTTGAGCAATGATCGTGGTAACATTGGTGCTTATGTTTATCCTAAGCTGGACTACTGGTGACCGGGTTGTGGAGTGGGTTGGCCCGACTCCAGGGTCCAGCCAGTACTTGACTCCGACTCCTTGGACCCCTAAAACTTCCTACTCCCCAAGATATACCAACTTTTCTTCGACTCCAACTACATGACTCAAAAAAAAATGTTTGACTTCGGCTCTTCAACCTTAACTGCTGAATATAGTAATTTTACATAGCGCCTGTGTCTTAATTCTTTACTGGAGAGTTGAAAAATAAAACGCCGTCGTAGGAATATTATTTTAGAAATAACCATATATGGCTACTTGTCCGGCAGAGAGTCAACTGACAAGGCTCGTCATGCTAGACTACGATGGTGATGTGGTTAGGTAGGAAGGCTATAGCATCTAGCTCACTATAAGTACTTTAATTAGTTGAGATTATAAGTGCTGTATTAAATACTTCTGTTTTCCAATTGTTGAGATTACCCTATGAGTTCCCATACACTTCCTTAGCGAAGTTTTGATCGATGTTTATCCTCCGAGACTCCTAATTATAATTGGTCGTAAAGAGATAAGTGGGCCAAATATCTTCAAGGCTCCCAACCTCAAATGCTCATTGGTATCGATCTTGTTTCATTATGACTTGTTTTAACTTTTGTTATTATTTTCTAAAACTATGCAGTCGTAATTCCAGCAGATGTTTTTTTAATGAACTTTAATCCTAATAATTGGGACTTAGCCGTTCCCCCGTCGAGAGCATAGTCTACAAGCAAGCCGAACACTATGCCCTGCAAATCTGTGAGCTTGTATTCAAGGTTGCTAAGCCGAAACCTGAGTCGCAAGAGGTCGTAAATTTTTGGGAAGCATGAAGTCTGAGTCGACGTTGGACTCCGACTTGCCCCTTAACTTGTATTTGAAATAAGACAATGGTAATGGACAGTGTGTTGTTAAGGACTACAGATTTTTAGATAATAGGAGCCGAGAATCGGACGCGGGCGCTAGTGCTACAAGTCCCACCTCTTGACCCTGCTTTTGTCGATCGCTGCTGATGTATGTATTCTAGCTAGATACAGTATTTCATTGTATAATAGCCACTTGTGTCGTGCATGCTGTGACTGCTCGTGTAACTTTTCATTTCAATGCTGCATTTATCACTGTTGATGTGTCACATACGTTTGGGGTAGTGTATGTTGTGTTCATTGTATTTAGAATTACGATGCACCTATCTTCTATAGCGTATTTGTGCTTGTACGAGTTACGTTATCAGAGCTTATTACCGGAAATTTTCGGCTACTCTATCACTACAAATATCTTTAAACTGAGAAGATCAATACTGTATACCAAGCATCTCCAGAGAGCTGGACTCCTACAGCGCAGTGTTACCATGTTGCAAAAATGCTGATAGGCGAATGACAGGACGATAGTTGGTACGGTATCTTTTGTCTGGACTTGTATTCACTGAGTCATGGGCACCGGGCCGCCTGTGGGACGTGGTGGCTGACTTACCCAAGCCTTCCTTACCGTAGCAGAACGGTTCCAACCTTTGGGAATGGGCCAGTTGGTTCGCCTACTGTGCCTCTCTAATCTAATTTTTTTTAGGTTTGGCATTCCTAGAAAACTATGAGTATATTAAATTCATGCGTGTACGCTGTCCATTTTTTTTTGTTTTGCCCGCAAGCTTTATTGTGTTCTTGTCGTTTCTAACTTGCTGTATCTGGCGCGGTGTCCTCTGCTTAGGTTTTTCGTTTTCGTGGCATACTACATGTCTCTCCCTTTTTTGAGACACCTTTTATTTCTACAACGGATTCAACTCGCATGTTAGCTAACTAACCATTAGCTTCAGCTATTGCTGCTCTGCGCATCTCTCGAAATAACAATGGTTTCCTTAATGGAAACGGTTCTAAAAAATACCTACATAGTTAAATAAATCACATGACTGCGGACTTTATAATTTCTACTTATTCACCTTTGCTTGCTAGTTTTACACAGGCGAGCACGTCGTATTTTTTTATTTAGATACGATGTATGAACTTTGCATTGTTGTACGAAGAGTATAATATTAAGCGCATACAAATGATGCCAGCGGGTGTTCCGCCCGAACAGCAATGATGTAATGCAAGACACAGCACGTGATCGCTTTAAAATGAGACCTGGTGGACCAACATGTCGGACTTCAGATTGAGAATCGTTTATAAAGATACAGTTGAAAGAATTTTGACCTCAAAATGCTTGTCAACCAGTTTACTGCACATTATTAGAAATTCATTATGATGCATTCGCCATTCTGAAGCTGGAAAAATAAAAAAATATTCAGTAACTGAAATACTGGTTTCGATAACCGTAGACTTGTAGCGTATAATTTCATTACTTACCGTGTTGTTTGCCGCTGACTCTCATTTGGTGGACTCTCAACCTAAGATTAGTTTTATTGTCCAATTTTAGGAAGTAAGAGTTTAAGTTGTTTGTTAGTGTATTAATAGCCAAATTTACGGTGGATAATTCTATTGATTATTCCACACAGTTTATATCGGTAGTTTTCTTTATAAGTTTGCCGTAATTATTATTATTATTATTAAAACTTCACGCTTGGGCTCCCACGGACAGGTAATACAACCCAAATGAAGCATTTGCAACACCGGGAAGCCCAATACGCTGCTAAAGGAAATCCA
>LQNS02000226.1:1891953-1912036 GCA_001587735.2 Parhyale hawaiensis
CTAAGCCCTCAAGCAGCACCTTGACTGTAGCAGACCTAAACGCCAAAGAGGTCAAGCGAGGTTCAGGGTGGCATCCATGAGGCAAAGCAATAAAATCTCTGCTCTGCTTCCCGTCGAAGTGAGCCGACAGTAGCAACTATAGATACAGTTTGATCGAGAGGCTTCACCGTTGCCTACATTTTCTCCACCTAGTATGAACGGAGTATGTTACTTCCCACCCTCAGTAAGTCACTTGCATCTGCGAGGTCCAACTTGACATATTTTACTACCCAAATAAGTTTACGCATCAGTGTTATTGTTAGATGCGGAGCGTCACTGTTAGCGGCACTGAAATCTTTCTTTGTATTGATACGTTCGACTAAAGGTTTTTTTATGTCTATAATATAACAGTTAAAAGGTGTCTTTGGTCTGCCATGTTTATATCCAATCCGGTTTGAGGTGATCCCCGAGCGCTTTCGATTTCCTTGATCGTGAAAGGTTTGGTCAGTGCTCCTGAAATCCGGATATTTATGATGTGGAGAATTTTTGTCCAGTTGGAGAGCAGGTCGCACACGTATGTTTTTTTTTTTTTGGGGGGGGGGGGGGCTAGTTTCTTGTATCCTTGATTTGCCCGTCATCAAATATATTGAAAATCCTGCTTAATTAACTCGAAATAGGTTGAAGCAGGTTTATCACATAGCTAGAGGTTACATTGCAAAATAATGCCCATTATAACTACAGTTCACGACACTGCTATATCTGCGTAATCCCTACAAAAGTGAGAACTCTTTGGACTATCAAAATAGAGAATCAACACTATACGTACAACTATTTTTCGTATTCTTTATATCGTTTCCTTGTTGAAGGTAACTTGAATGCTCTAGAGCGTTATCTTGATTAGTCTTAGACCAAGATTCGATTCTAACTATGAGCTCGAAAGCATCTTTATTGCGTAGATCCAGGCGTGACAGACACACGCAGCCTTCTTTAAATTGTAATTAGTGTTGGTGCGACGCTTCTGACGCCATTCTAATTGCACCTCATTGTAGCGTAAGCGGAAGTGTCTCTGTATTAGGGTTAGCTTGTGTATAAGTGTTTCCACACGCAATTGTTATTAGTTGCGAGCAAGCAGCGACGTGCTGGTGTGTTCTGTGAGAGTGATGGCGCAAGTCCCAGTGGGCTGCACGTATCCGCACAGGACTCTGGTGTTTGTTGATTGAGTTTAGAGAGCTTTATTTCACTGCATAAATTTTGTTTCTTTCCTAACTGTACTACTAGTATTTCTTCTTCTTCTTTCCACACTTTCTGATCACATGCGCGGTGATCTTGTGTGGGAACACCCTCGTTCATGGGTTCCATGTTCATCTTGGCATACCAGCTGTCCCTTTCTTTTTCTCTCTTAAAACATCTTAGTATCGATTCAGTCAGGCTTAATTTATCTTGATATAACTAGGGTAACATGTCTAGTACCCGTCCACCATGCTAGTAGCCGTCCACTTGGCACTAAAAAGCAGTGCTAGAAAGCCGTGCATAGACTTAAACTGTAGGCTAAGTAGTGCCGCACCATCCCTGAAAATGATGGGCGAAAAATATGAAACGATAAAAAATTCTGGTAGCTTTCACATTTTTTCCCTAAAAACATGAAAAAATGTGAAAACCACCACCATTTTTTACTGTTTTATTTTTTTCGCCAGTCATTTTCAGGGATGGTGCGGCACTACTTAGCCTATAGTTTAAGTCTATGCACGGCTTTCTAGCACTGCTAGTTTTCACACAAGAAATTTTTTAGTGCCAAGTGGACGACTACTAGCGCGTGGACGGGTACTAGCCATGTTACCCTATAACTACTGGTGTTCGTCCACTGTCAACTATAGCCATTTTCATATTTTACACTACTGTAATGTTGGCTGAAATTACCCTTATACATTTCGTTATTCTGCTACCACGCATTAGTGTATTGCTTGTTTAAATTACCGTGAATTTTAACTATTCTGCTAGCTACTCTACAGCAGTGTCCTGTTTGTTTAAAATGCCTAAAACCTTTAGGTATTCGGCAACGCTACAGTAGTGTAATGTCTGTTTCAATTACCGTGGACTTTCAGCTACTCTGCAGCGCTGCCGTAGTGTTATGTTTGATTAAATATACCTTAGACTTTATCCTGTCTTCGACGGCACAAAACGTGTAACGTTAGTGGAAATTACCGTACTTTCATTTGTAATGCCCGAGCTTACAAAATCACTTTGACCGTTCCAAATGGGGTATATGTCTCGATTGTCAGAACTGGAATTGTTATGTGAATCATTTATCACGGCCAATGTTTGCGCTAGTACTTTATTACAATCAATTTTCACTTGATTAATTCTAATTTGACACGGTAAATGTTCACGCTAAAAGCTTTAGGTTGCGTTGGACGTTGCTCGCTGCACTGTTGTGCTGGGGGTCCGGAGAACGATCTCCACGCCAGGCGCGGTCTTTGTCAAGGCACTCGGCGCGCTGAATCAGCACATTTACTTGTGCGTATAGCTGTCGTGGAGGTACTTACCTTATGATAGGAGGGTGTCGGGTCATTGAACCTTCCGCTTCGGCGCCATAATTCTTAGCGACCCATCGTCGGCTGCGGCTGCATTTACTCCTCTGGCGCCAGTTGGCACTAGCTATATTTATACGCTTCACCTGCCTTATTTATCATGATTGCAATCACTGAAATCCATGGTGCACTTGCTCCTTCCCTAACCATGCTTCGTTTGCGGCATTTGCCACTATTACAGTCCCTGCAAGCTCGTGTTACATGCACTGAACAGTTCATCAGCGTTTTTGTAACAGTCACAGGTGCTGGAAGTTCTCTTTGTCAAGGCGAGAGGCGCTAAAAATTTTTCGCTCCTCCAATCGTCAAAATCCCAGTCCCTGGAATTTAACTCGAACGACTGGCGCTGGCCACTTCATGTTCGTTTTTTTGTCCAACTCAGTCAGATTTGTTGGAAATTATATCGATCACAGCCATACGCTCATGAAAATTCTTCACTCTCCGCATTTTCCACGATCATAGGCCTCCGGAAGCTCAATTTCCCGGCGTTGGGGAAACTTCACCTACGTTATTTATCTGCGTCAGAGGTGCTGGAAATTCTTCAATGTACGCAAGACCTGCAGTTTGTCTACACGACCCCCGTCACTTCCATTATCTGATTACTGCGGCAGCCCGCTGCCTTGTTTTGGCTGTAGGCCATCACAGGACCCTGCATGCTCCTGTTGTTGTCGTGTACCTACCCATTACTCTACTGACAGCGCGTACCGCTCGCTGGTCAAGGTTTTTGCTTTCGTCTAAGTTAAGACGTAGGTAAGCGACTACGAAAGACTTGGTTTTTAGTTTTTTTACGTGCAAGTTTACGAATTACTTCAGGTGCGAAACCTGAAGTAGCTCACTTTTTGGGCCCTATCCCTGTCACAATATATTTGGGCATCACGCACCCAACGGCCGAAGTGCCTTTTCCGCAGGAGATGTTGCAGCTTGCCGCAGTTCCTGCTGACGAGGTTAGTTCTGTAAAATTAGGTATTTTCTCTACTTTTCCCTTTCTGTTCCGTGAGGTGGGCTGTCGATCGAAATAGGCGACCTAGTACGCGGAACACTTATAGTCTCTCTCGTGTGGAAGACCACAAAGGGAGCCGTCCACTCGAGTGTTCTTTACTATTCTTTGCGCCTTTTTCCCGCCAGTCGTAGCGCACTGAGCCAAATTAATTTTTTTTTTTGGCAGAAATGCCGAGATAAAATATTCCTACTGATGACATAATAATAAAAAGGAAATTCACTGTTGAATCGCCTGAGTTGCGGCTACGGTGGTAAAACTGAAATATAACTAACTAAATAACTAAGTTCACTTTTTGTGATGATCTGTCAGTCTGCTTTTGTGTGTCTATTTTTTATGCTGGTCAGAACATAGCTACCTCAAAAAGTTATGGACGGATTTTCTTGACATTTTTAAGAATAGCTAACTGGCACAAATGATTACATTGTGGTAATTATAGGTTCGTCCGTTTGTGTGTTTGACTATACAGTATATAGGCTATATTTGTCTTAGTGTTTGTTAGAACATAAACCGATAAGTTAGGTATGGATCTTCAGGAAAATTACAAGAACTATTACTAATGTCAAGAGGTACGAATGACCATATTTTGGTGATGCTAAACCGTAAATCCTAGTGTCAGGACTATTTTGAATTTCTCGTTAACATTGCCTTGCTTTGCAGAAGTATGCGCTCTCAGAGTGCTTTTCTTCTTCACTTTTCAAAGTGATCGGGACGTCTGTCTTTCGTACCCACTTTGCTTCCTTCCAGTTTCATACTCCGACTGATCTTAGTTTCTTCTGTTCTTCCTCTTCTTTCCTGACTTGCTATCCCAATGCGTGTTGATCCTGTGTGGGAACACCATTATGCATGGGATCCATGTTTATCTTGGCGTACTATATGACTCATCCTTTCCCTCTCTTAGAAAAAACAGCTTAGTACTGATGCAGGGAGGTTTATACTACCTTATTTATATATACACCTATACCATACCATTAGGAAAGTGGTTGTCAAATATTAGAGTTGTGTTATCTGAAAACCTTGTCATCCCTTTCTTATTTTTCAACTCTCGCTACCTATGTATTTGTTTAAATATGATGAACGTGTTTGATGTAGAAATTGCTATGTGTAACTGCTTACATAAACTGAATGTAGTACAGTTGCTTTGTAATGCTGTATCACTAGTTCTTCTATTGTTCTCATTAATTCATTGTAGGCACATCAGTCATACCAGTACTCTCGTGACGAACGCAAACTACAATTATAGGTACTGTATGTGTAGTTGTAATGAGCTCGTAGCTTCACAAGTTACAGTGGAAAAATGCAAATTTTGTTTTGGTTGTTCTCAATACAACGGCATAGGCGAATAATAGTTATTCCTGTATCTCTGTGACTATGTTGTGTTTTGATATTTCAGGATCCCTTAGTTGTCAGCTTATCAAAGCTGCCTCCGCATTGCGTGCCCCGCCATTATTAAATCCTCCCGACTGCCCTATAATGCGATGGCGTCTGTCACAGAAAAGCCATCAATTGCAGCTACTTTGTGGGAATTCTGATAATATTCTCAGCGTATTTTGATTCGCTTCCGATGACGTGTCACTGGAAACTCATCAATTGCTGCTACTTTGTGGGATTTCTGATAATATTCTCAGCGTATTTTGAGTCGCTTCCGCTGACATGTATATATATATATTACTGCACTGCCTGCAGTTGTAAGTGCCGTACCTTGTGGGTATTTTTGCTGGTGTTCTCTGTTTACTTAAATTATTTTATTGCGTGTCCGATGACGCATTTCACTGGACTACCGTCAATTGTAGCTACTTTGTCGGATAGTTTTTCTCATCTCCTCGAGGCATACCGGTTTATTTCTGACCCGTATATCTGAAAATAGGTTATATTTAGTTTTCTAAATTTCCTCTACTAGTAATCAGCGACGTCCGTACCTGAAGCCCTTTCCCATGTTAGTGGAGGTACATCAGTGATATCCTGGTGCTAAGGCCCGTACTTTGAACTGTTATTGCATGTAATGTTGATATTGCTCATCATTGTAGGCCAGTAGGGGTCGGGAGCTTTTTGGCTGAGAAAAGAGCACGTTACGTGATCTAAGTAAAAAAAAAAAAATTTAGTGAGAGCTCATGTTCGAAAAGCCCTCCTAAACGTACAGATAATTTGCACAAATATACTGATTCAGCCAGTATTTTGGCCGTGTAGGGAGCGGTTGCGTAAGTGCACAAAATCATTGTGTGATTTCAAAACGATTTGTTATTTTTTGCGCAATCTGGCAATGCTTGCGTCGTCTGAGTGCATAATTGAGCAAACACACCGCACTTATCTCCCAAATTCATAGCGAGTTGTTTAAAACTATGTCTTCCAAAGCCACCAAAGACGAGCGAAAGTTTTGTTGGAGTTTATCGAGGAATATAGGTCATTGCTAGCAGAATGGTGCGTTTCTATCAGTGGTTAAAGCAACAGACACAAGAAAAGCGAACAATGTAAAAAATTGTTTGGAGAGTACAAGGAAAAGTTTCCTGACGCTGAAAAGAAAGATTTGATAAAAAATTATTCGCTGAGCACTAAATGCGTGCATTTTTTTAAGTAGGTCTGAAAATCTACGAGCCCTAACGCACGCCTTCGAAAAGCCTGCAAGATCTGGCTCGCCGACTCCTGTGTATCACCCGCAAACGGAGTGAGACCGGAGATAATGTTTTCGTTGAAGTTTTAAGTATATATATTTGTATGTATGCATGTTTTGTTGAAGGCGAGAGAAAGCTCGTTATCTATAATGCTTTTATTAACTCTCTCAAACTGCCGGAAACATTTGATACAGCTGTCATTGTTAGTTCTGTGAAGCAATTGGCCAAGGTTTCTAACGACGTTTCGACTGCTCTTGCGGTCATCATCAGGAGGTGGTACTGGCGGCAGTGGTGGCAGCTGCATAGCAGAAAAGCTGCTTTCAAAGTATACTAATATTTGTATATATGTTTATATATTTCATAGTTTCTCGTCCCGTCAACACCCAGTATTATCCAGACAGGGGTCCGTATACATATTTGTCTATCCACCCAATAAGTGGTCGAAGGAGTTGAGCAATGTTCATAATTTTTTGCAGGGATTCTAGTGGGTGGCCCTCGATGTGACCCATACCAAAAAACAAGGAATAGCTGGCCATAAAATATGACGGCGATGAAGTTTGTTCTCCACCCAAAAACAGGTAGAAGGAGTTGAGCTGTGTTCATGATTTTTCGCAGGGAGTCTGGTGAGCTGTCCTCAACATGACCCATGGCAAAAAACTAGGATTAGCTGGCTATAAAAAATGACGGAGATGAAATTGCTCCAAGCGCGGGTGATGGTCTTACGCCACGAGGCGTTCTAGTTGCTACTTGTTATTGCAAGCAGGGCCTTGCACTGTTCCAGAGTTCGACGGCTCAAGGCCGACTCCGACTTCTGGCCCTCCTGTTTTTTTCCGGCTCCCTCTCTTGGTACTCCTGAGAGGTCGATTCCGAGCTTTATCCACTCTGATCCCCTCAATCAACGTTCCGCCGTAGAATGACTGCTGGACGCAGTAGCGTGACCCTCAATACAGTGTAGATACCGTGTGGTCACTCGAAGCCTCTGCCGTACTAAGATTGACTTCCAAAAATAGCGTCACGTCTTTTATTCGAGGGTCATCCCCCTGCCCCTCACCTTTCTGCCCTCTTCAGACCCCTCATTTGTTTCAGTCCGCGCTCCCCTCGGCTTGGTTTATTAATTGGGGCTTTGTGCTTCCCTTTGGTCGTATCGATGCTGACATTAGCCACAGATGGGCTAGGGCCATTGACCCTCAGATTAACTACTCTACTGTTGACTTTGTATTCGTGGGTGGGATAACAACTCCAGTGCTTGGTTGTAATGCTTCATTTTTATTGTACTACATTCATGAGACGTATGCCTGAATAGGTAGCTAATGTGAGCTCAGCCGCCCAACCTATCTGAAAAAATCAACAAGCACTGGTTCGTACTGCAGATATATGCCATCTGGTCCCAGGGGAGTAACGGTTGCAGTCGATCAAAGATCGTCAAGAAATATGGCGCCAGTGACGCAAGGCTCTTGTTTCAATCACGTAATATCCTTCCCCCCTCCAGACCATCCCAAGCTCTGGTTAGGGTCAGTACCCCAGCAGTAGCATCCGCTCTCCAATGTTGACTTGGCTAGGCAAGCGCAAAAACTTGCCTGCTGGCTAGTCTGCGTGTGAGAACCACTAGGTACTCAAGCGTCCCGCGACGCCTCTGAGGTTAGTTTGGCGCGTCTATCCTGTGCTGCCCCAAACGCAGGGAATCCCATGGTTATCGTTGTCTATATCTTCCTTTCCATGCCTTCCTTGCTTTCTCTTTCTTTGTACTTCCACTTTCATTATTTTTCCGATGCTTCCTTTTCTTTCCGAGGTTCTCATTAACGTGAACGGTGATTCTCAGTGCATGAGTTCACAGTCTGCTATTTTTATATGTTTGTCTTTTTTTTTTTGTTTGGAGCACCATTGCGATTTCAAGGAAATCTTGAAGCAATATATATAATGTCTGATTGGCGAACCTTGTGCTTTGCAGTGCAGTAGTTTGCAGTGCATGTTGTCTGCACCGGGAGCGGGGGGAAGGCAGTCCCTGCACGAGAGCTGCGCATTCCTTCACTGCGTAGCTACCATTTACACCGTGTACCCTCTGCACTTCCAGTCCGCATTCCTCCTCACCCCTCCCCTTCCTATCACACACACGCGGATGTGTTGGCAGCCCTGCGGCGGTCATCACTATAGCAACACGGGTCCGTCTCTTGCTTTTCCCTTTGGTCACATTTGCTGGCTGTCAATTGGCGGACGCACGCCATACTCGTCCGCCTCTTACGGTCGTTGTAGGCTCTCTCTGTCCGTATATGGGCCATTATTGGAGCTTGATGGCCGGCGTGGCAGCTCTGCGGTTGAGTATATCGGCTGATGGCCGTCACGTGACCACCATGACAAGCTATTAATATCGTGTCATTCTTTTAATGGCCATTGGTAGTGCTTCGGCAGGCTCATCTCTCGGGGGTGGGCTGGGAGTGTAAACAGGGGAGCATATTGATATAAACGTAGGGCTAAATTGTCTTTAATATTGTGCTGTATTGACGAAAGTCTAGTGTTGTATTGACTAAATTAGAGGGCTGTGCTGACTAAATTGCAATGATGTAGCTATTGACTAAAGTAGGGAGCTGTGCTGACTAAATTAGAGGAATGTATTGACTAAAGTAGAGGGATGTATTGACTAAAGGAGAGGGATGTATTGACAAATATAGAGGGTTGCTTTCTCAATGTTGCACTGAATTAGGAAAATTCGGCGACCACCATGAAAGATTTATATCTATTTTTTGTATTGATGTTAGGCAGCGGGGAAAGGTGATTGGTAACGCTTTACCTACTGAAGTGAAATTGGCTGCTCTTTTTTCTTTTACCAATACCCAAATTGCAGCAGGCAAGATCGAAGTTTCCTCCACATTAAAGTTACGACCAAGAGCGCCAACAAAAGGCGTGTGATACGACTTTTATAGCGCGCTCTAGGGAGCAAAACCGAGGACATATAAGCGGCAGTGTCAGTGCTACCTGTGTGTCCGCTTCTTACGGGTAATTTCTCTTTGGGCCCCCGAGCCTGCCGCACCGTTGACGCGTTAGGTTTTGTTTTGCTACGGACTGTGCATGCCCGCGAGAACTATCACTTTTACGCTTCTTTCCGCTCTTCAGAGGGCATAGGATGGGTCGTAGGGCTAGGTTAGTTATGTTCGGCCATCGTACGTTAGGTATGGCGTGCAGCCCTAGGCTCTTCAGAAGCCCCCTGCCCTCGCAACATTGCTGCTGGGGGGCGGCGCACGTGCATTGGAACACGTATGGTGCCTTTGCCTTAGCTCGCCTTCGGGACGTCTATCTTTCGTGCTCACTTTGCTTCCTGACATTTTCATACCCCTACTGATGATGCTTTGTTCTGGTCTTCCTCTCAAAGTCAACTTAGACCACACCCTCACCTGGGAAACCCACATGCACTGGTATGTGCTGCGGGTATAGGCCCACTGGCCCCAGATGGGCAAGTGTAGTCGCAGTCGCCCTCGGGTCACGAACTATGGCGCCAATTTGACGGAAGGAACAAATGACCCGAGACCCCCCACCCCCCTCATCTCTGAGAGGGGCAGTTCCGCCACGGCGCCGTGCATGCACACACAACTGCCGAGTCAGCACAACAAGACCTGCAAAGAGCTCGTGTGCCTCACGGGGCATCGAACGCGCGATACAAGGTGTCAGAGCTGAGAACGGAAGCATGCAGCTACCGTGGCGGCATGCTTGATCGTGTGTGGGAACAGTGAATACCCTCATGCATGTGTTATAGATATTTATCGACATACTACATGTACTATCCTCTTTTAAATTTCCCCACTTTCAATAACGTACTTATATCTAGCGAGGCTTGAACAACGTCCTCACACTCACTGTCGTTCTTGACGGCGCGGGCGCTTGTGTTTCGCGATGATAATATACTCTTTATCATTCCTCTGACGAAGTTAAATATTTTTGCCCATAGGAATGACACTGTTTGAAATTGGACCAATGGCATCCGCCCAACCCACTAACAGTTTCCAGGTCTAAATCATATACGACGAGCCAGTGGCAGTTTCTGGACAGTTGTGGACTGTTTCACGTTATTTTTATTACTGTTTATTGGTATTTCATGTCAAATGTTCTTATTAAATCTCTTTAGGTGCTGTTGTGGATGCAGACATCCGCCTGCAATTTGAATCAAAATACAAATCCCATGGCATGTTTCCGACATTGTTGTCATTTTTAACTTGTTATCCTGAATGTCGATATACGTTCTCTAAGCATATTACCCTTACTTACTATCTATAATGCAAATATATACTTGTTCTGTGCTAGGAATATTACTATCTATTGCTTCCAAAAAAGTAGACTGTATGCGCTATTGGGTGAATTTTATAATTCATCGGGACATTTCCATTGAGATAATTTGATTGTTGGGAACTTCGAGCCATTAGCGTTTGTCGCGCTTCTTTCCATCGACTTTCAACCATTAATGCCAACTAATTGCTCTGTTGTCTTTCAAGTGGCGGAACCAACGCTACTAACTGAAGTTCCAAATGAGTTGATGCTAGGGATATTAGTTCATCTCAATGCAGCCAACCCTATCGATGTCGCCCTATGCTTTGAATTGAGTTGGTAATTTCTTCTCATTTAACTCTCAGTATAAACACACCACCGTATTGTTAACTATAACTATGCAGGCAACCTTGTGCTTGGTGGCTAAAAAGCGCTCTCTTATGAATACCATTACAGAGGTAACCATGTATGGTTACTTGCTCAGTAAGAGATTAATATCTGACATCTTCTGCAGAGATGTGAGGAGCTGCAGCGACAGCGCAGCAGTGGCGTCGTCAGGACCTCAGCTGCTGCTGCTGGTGCTGCAGAGGGGGGCGAGGGTCCGCCCGACCAGTCAGGTGCGTGCGCGGCTTTTCCTCAGGATCTTGATTAGTTCTTCTTTTGTTGTGGGGAGATGAACTAATGGAAATGTAGGAAAGGGACCACAATGTAAATCAAAGAGAATCCTGTGGGAGAAGAAGGGAAGATTACCTTGACAATGTAAGGATAAGGAAACCCGCACTGGATAGGTACAAAGGAAGTTAATAGTGCAAAGGAACGAAGGAAATAACCACGGGGATGGAATAAAGAAAATTAATACTTGATAGGAGCAAAGGAAACATTAAAGAGAATGAAATTGGAGAAACAAGCTGCATGTTTATGATATTAGTATCTGGAAAATGATATTTCAGCATTATCTCTTAAGTCAGTGGTTCCCTATAAGGGGTCGAAAGACCCCTTTAGACCCCCAGGAGGTCTACCGTAGATCCCCTAAGTGGTCTATTTAAAGAAGACCTCTATTTCCCCGTTTTGTATTTAAAGGCTCCAAATAAATTCTGCTACAAAAAACCTTTGCATCCAGTATTAAAGTGAAATTTATTGAAAATCAATATTTACATTTATAGCAAAAGATCCGCTGGGTTCCTCGTAAAATATGCACATTTTCTTCAAAAGCTGCGTTTTCTTTTAGTATTAGAGTAAATACTAACTTGACCTAATCTAAATCTCCCTAGTTTCTTAAACTTAGTAAAGGGTTCTTTACATAATTATATTACAACCTCTAAAAATATACATTACTTTTCTTTACAAATTGGAGTGCAATTTGAACCACTGACTGGCTGTAGTAATGGATAAATGCTTAGAAAATAACCTTAAATCTAGAATATATTTTCTAGAAAAAAATACCCCATTGTAGGGAATTTTAATTAATAATGTATTACGTCTTAGTTTTTAGTATTCTTCATTATTCTGTATATTTTTCTACTCTAATTGTATTTACGATACGTAGTTAATTACCTCCGCAAAGAGATTATGTTTTTGTTGTGTTTGTCTGGCTGTCTATATCTTTAATTGTTTTTCTGTTTGGCTGTCACTAAGATAAGTCAAAAAGTTATCAATAGATCCGTACAAATTTACAAGGATTGTTAGGCAGGAAAACAGAAACAGATGATAAACTTATGGTAAAAATCCGTTCATCGGTTTGTTTGTCTGCCTAATTTTTCTTAGTACCATAACTCAAAAGTTATGGACAGATTTTCATGAAAGTTACGTGACAAGTTATGTAGCTATATTATGAAGAGTAAATAACCAAATTTTTGTGATGATCTGTTAGTTCGTTCGTTTGTTGCTGCGTTTGATTTTTTGTCTGTTAGCACAATAACTCAAAAAGTTACAAAAGGATCTTCAAAAAAAAATTCGGAAACTGTTGATACTATCAATAGGCACATATGGTTAGATTTTGGTCTTGATACAGAGAAAATCATGGTTTCAGGACCAGTTTGAATTTTTCGTCAGTGTTGCCCTGCTTGGCGGAGGTATGCTGTCTCAGAGTGCTCTTGTTAATATTAATAAGACAGTGATTTTTCTGTATCTTTTGTAACACAGATTTTATTTAAATGTAGTATAATGTTTTCATTCAACACTAGAACGCTAGTGGTCTATGACGGTGCACTGCTCTCTTTGCATGGGTCTACACTAATCAGTTATAGGGAATCGCTGTCTTAAGTGATCGAAAACAGCTTTTTTAACAGATATCGATTATCTTGTTAGAGAAATACTAGAACAAGAAATATCGTGGACAGTCAGTTATTGTAATGGAGTTTTTCTTATGGTACATCTATTTACATGTCTTTTCACTTTCTTTATAAAGCGTAGAATGTTATGTCCAAGTAGACTTTAACTGCTTCCTATAATAGGAAAAAATTGTTATAATTTTCGTTACCTGAAGGACACCTTTTCCACTGCGAAAAATTACCAATTTCCAGCTATGAATGCTTCAGACACTGGCAGTTACAGTATGTTGATTATTAGCTATCTGAATAAACAATATCACAAAGGATGCAATCACCTTATCCTGCTAACGGCCTGCGTCGACTTATGTCGATCTTCCTTCTTTTTCCTTAATGGCTTTGGATTAGAAAAAATCTGGATAGGGACATTTATTAAACCCGACATAACTAACTAGTATTCGAATTTTAAAAGGGAAAGCCTAGTTCAAAAATGAATTTTACTTTTTTAAAGATTTTTGGCAATAAAGACGTCCGCCAGGCAAACAAAGTAAGGCTTTCTCGTAACCGCGCGTTAACGGGTTAACTTTGATTTCAACACCTGATAGTAGCGATGCAGTTTCATGCTGTATTATTATATTTGTAATATGTTGACAGTGCTAAGAACAGTTCTTCCCTGTACTCTATTACTGATGTACTGTTTCTCTTTATTTTTCTCTTGTATTTTAATTAACACTGTTTTGAGTGCGTTTGATTTCACTCATTCTCTCTCCGCATCTCTGCCTCATGTGTTATTTAGCTTTGTATTTACTGTTCGGCGTGGTTGGAAGAAGACGCTCTACGAAACCCATACGTAAGATTTCCTTTTTTTTTCTAATGTATCTATGTGTCCCTTGTCTAACATCAAATTTAAGAAGTCATCTGCTCCACTGCTTTTTGCTACAGAAGCGATTGTCTTGCAACTTGTGGGAAGAGCCCAGCTATCGAAATGTCGTTAAAGCTCTTCAGGTAGTTTCACGCAGTAGTAAGTGTAGCAGCCCTTTAAGCTGCCTTTGTTCTGAAAAGAAGTGTCCGAGCTGCTGGAGGCGACGTTCGTTTGACCTGTTGCTCAGCTGAGGTGTTGACCCTGTTGTTTTGCGTTGGATTCTTTCCATTTATCTAAAATTACATCAGCATTAATGCGTCTAATTTTTAAGATAGGTTAAGATAGGTATATTTTCAAATTCAAACCTGCTCTAAATGATACCCAAAGTGCATTCCCCCTTCTCATTGCCAATTATCAGTTCCCCACTTCATGTTTTCCTTTTCACCCCGCACTTTTTTTTTATTTTATTCGTTTTCCGTTTTCTGTATTTGTCCATGGCTCTGTATTTTTTTTCTATGTTCGCACTATAATTTCATATGCTCATAGAATTGCATCGTTTTGTAGGATTAATTGTTATAGATTTGATATATGATTCGTTGTAGTGTAAATTTTTCGTTAATTATTTTACAGAATTTGCTGAAGATGGACTGTTTGTCCGAAACGTTCAATTTTATCAAATGATGAATTCAAGTATCTTAATAAAATGACTTTACGATTAGCAATTTTCGCTTTGCTTTTTTTCTTTCCATTTATCATACGGTATTGAGTGAGGTCTATGACTAATCATACGGTATTGAGTGAGGTCTATGACTAATCATACGGTTTTGAGTGAGGTCTATGACTAATCATACGGTATTGAGTGAGGTCTATGACTAATCATACGGTATTGAGTGAGGTCTATGACTAATCATACGGTATTGAGTGAGGTCTATGACTAATCATACGGTATTGAGTGAGGTCTATGACTAATCTTGAACAGCGAATTGAAAATAAAGGCGAACCAGCGCTTTGTATAAGCGAAGGTGTTCTGTCTTAGGAATGTGCTAAAAGATTCTGGTAATGAATTCCTTGCATACCTATATATATCAGTTATACAATTTTGTCATGATTCTACGTTTTAGGTCGTTTGTGGTAGATCACGGTGCGTTTGTTTGTCCGGGACTCAAATTCTCAATGGTAAATTTGTTATTCACTGGTATAGAGTTTCGGGCGATAGCTAATCGAAAGCTGATTATGCTTGAGACTATATGAAACTCAATCCAACGGTCAGAGTTGTTGTTTCAGATTAATTGGAACTTGAAACCAATGAAGCTAGATTATCCTAAATCCTGATCGCAGTTCAAGAGTCGAGCACACCCTGATTCTGTTACCTAACCTGTTGTTATTACAAGAACTACTGTAAATACTGGTGCCGTTACTGCGGTGCTACCTACTACTGCCACCACTGCTATTAGTAGATAGTACTGCTACTTTCAGAAAGAGGAGACGAAATTATGTACTGCACCCTATGTAAGCTAATGCCAACACACTCCAGGCACTTTGTGGACCGGCAATAGTTCCTAGAGGGCCGGAGCCTGGATATTGATTATTCTCTGGGAACGGAACTCTACGGTCCGTCTACTGCCAGTTGTCTAATCTAATATCTGCTCGTCTCCCCAGAACTGCGAACAGACGACGCGAAGGTTGCCAGCGGTACAGCCTCTACTCCGAGCATGGCCTGCAAGCGCTGCCTACAGTAAGTCTGCATCAGTAACATGATACCACACGCAAAAAGAGTTCTCGCGGAAACTGGTAGCCCGAAGTATGGCTCAGTATCAGACAACACTGTGATATACACTGAGTCCTTAGCCCCCGAACAGACATTTTTCCCAGGGCGCTGACTGCGGACGCACATCGCACTGTTGCTTAAACAACACCGCTTTTGTCACCTATACGAAAATGAACGCAGCCTGTGTTGATGAATCCATGAATCGAAACTTCTTATGTCGTGCTTCTTGTACTCCTGTTTATAAATATAAATGACAACTAACACAAATATACCAGAGTTTGGTACTTTTTACAACGTTGCAATTCTAAGTTGGCAGATGCAGCGCGACCCAGCAAAATTCAAAATGGACGTTGACCGAGTATTCCCTCCGGTGGAAAATAATTGGTGCATGCACGCCCAAAAAGTTAAAACTTAGATAGGATTGGTTTGTTTAAAAAAAAAAAAAAACACAGGTTAACTTGGTCATATATTTCTAACATTGTGGTAATGCCATAGCTATTCTGCTTACAGTATTTGTTCCACTTCCGAATGTTGTTGTAACGCCTTTTGTTGCAGCCCGTTTTAGCCCACGAGCTTTGCGCCTCTCTTGTACTGCTGGTATCATCGTTGTGCCGCTGCTCTTTGTCCAGAATGGATCAGTTTTTTTTTCTCACACCAATGCATAGAGTTCACATTAGCATCATCTTTGTTTCCATATTTAATTACTGAGAGTAGTTTGAAGAAAACCTGTAATATCAGTTGTAATATGAGCGGGCAAGGTTATATTTACCATAAAGTTTTAGTCAACTCGAGGATTAATTTTTAGTTCACCCATAGACCACACCATACATTGACTGGACACTGAAATCGGGCCCCTCGCAATTGGGCCTGGAGGCCAATTTATGCAAGTGCTAATAAAATGAGTTCTAATTATCACAAAGACCTCAAACAAAGATTAATTTCTTCGTCTGTAGAGACGCGACCGAAGTCTGCCTTAGGGGCCAGTGTCCAGTCAATGTATGGTGTGGTCTATGGTTCACCATATCTCAAGCTACTCTTTATCACACAAAAAGCAAAAGTTGTTGATAAAAAAACTAAATCGCTCACAGTTTTTTTTCCTGTGTATCAACTATTTCCGACAAGTTGGAGTACTATCAAAGTGCGAGTACTACCATGCACTTATCATTGATCTCCTCTGGTGTGCTGCCCTTTACATAGCAGAGCCCTTCGGCTGGGACAGCTTATTGGCTGATTATGTGAACGTCATACCGGACTACGGCTCGAACGGGGCTAATTGAAGACGCTTCTTCCGTTCTCGTACTCTTGCTGATGTTACTCTCCTCTGTTCTTCCTCTTCTTTCCCAACTTTCTGGTCCCATGCGCGTTGATCCTGTGTGGGAACACCCTCGTGCACAGCTTTACGTCTCCATCGATGTACTATGGACACGTCCGATTGGGCAGCTTAATTAAGCCTTTGAGGTTTAACATATCCGAATCTTCAGACTGGTGCCCTGGCTTTGATTTGCTCAGTCGTTGATTCTTACTTCATTACTTGATATGTTCCCATAAACTTAGTCTTGGTCCACAAAATGGAGATCTCTGCCGGCCCAGCGTAATCGGGCGCCTTCTAGCACCTGCAGCATGATTCAAAATGTTGCAGCTGAAGTTTCTGCCTGCATTTCCGGACAAGTCGAGTCAAGTGGGCTTGGCTTAGGTTGACTTTGACGACCCAGTCGACCGTGCCCTATTTGTCTCTTCTGTCTAACTCTGTATGGTCGCCTTCTTATGGAAAGTGCTGAAGTTACTCTGCTTATTAATAATGATAATAATTATGATTGCAGACATTTTATGTTTTTATATTTCGAACATTGTTGCCAAGGTTGGAGTTTTGCAGATGCAGCTGCCGCGGCGGTGTCGGCAGGAGCCCCGACCAACAGCTGCAGCAGCTGCGGCAGCAGGTGCAGCAACAGCAGCACGAGGTCCACACAGCTGAGGAGGCCTGTGCAGCACTTAAGAAACAGGTTCGTTTCCATGCACTGTCTCAGAACTATTCGTAATAAGTACTTTTATATTCAACATAATTGTTATATATGTTGTTTCCTTAGATTTGATTAATTTTTTGGTCATAACCAGCAGATCCACTCAAGACCTTACAAGAAATTTATAACACAAAATATTCATTGCTAAAATCCTAGTTGGCTGTTTGCTGAACTAATCAATGCTCAGTCTGAGGAACGAAATTTTGGCTCGAATAAACTAACCGTTTTCTCCGTCTTTGGGAACCCATAGGTTAGCTGTGCCTAAGGTAAGCCTTCGAGACGTTCTTAAGGCGTGTCCACTATAGGTACTTCCTGCCGTTAGTAGACATTTACTGCACTGCTTAATACTGTGCTTCCTCGTCTCGACTTGCTGCTCCCTCGAGTGTTGATCCAGTGTGGGAACACTCTTGTAGACAGGTTCCACGTTTCTCTCATCATATTGCATATCCATTGCTTTTTCTCCCTGAAATGCTGTTTAGATTGGCGCAAGCGACTTAATATGTTGACTACATACCAGGAAAACGTAATAGTATCTCGCTTTGTACTACGGGGTGCTCTTGACGATCAACGTATTAGACCAGCACGCGCGTTGTTACTGTTTGGCAAACCCTCGTGTATGGGTCCCACTTTCGGTTGGCATACTGTAGTGTATGTCCCGTAATTGTCTCTCTGTTTCATTGCGGATGTAAAGACTGAGATTTGAACTACCAGTATATGTACAGTGCAGTGATAAAATATGCTGGTTAAACAGTTATTAACATCTGCATACATCTGAACAGCTGGCCCGGCGAGATTGTGAGCTGGAGCGCATGCGCGGGCTCGTCGGTGGCAGCAGCAGCAGCGCATTGGCTGCTGCTGTAAGGGACAGCTGCACCTCTGCTGTGCAGGATGAGTTGAAGCTGCTGCAGCAGCAGCACTGCGGCTTGCAGGACAAATATCACATGCAGCAGGAGCAGATGCAGCAGCTGCAAAGAAGTTACGATGATATCATGGTGGAACACGCTCAGCTAAAGAAAAAATTTAACTGTGAGTTCTCATTTATAAATTTTTTTAATGCTGTTCTACTCTACTGAGTCTTTTTCTCTTGTTCTTTTTCTTTTCGAGACTTACTATTGCCGTGCTTGGAGATCGTGCGTGGTATTCCAATGCATGTTAGCGTTGCACATGTCTCTTTGTGTAGTTTTTAAATAGGCTTGACTCATATACATATTTGTTCTACTCTTATCTGTAAGATGCTCGAAAATCATAAATAGTTTGCTCATTTATGGGACTTGAGTAATGAGTTTGACCTTTTCTGTTAACCTACTTGCCTCCTGGTCTTTCGTTAGTTTTCCAATTAAAGGTAGATCTGAATGTAGCTAGTATTATGTCGTGCAACAGCGTCGATGCACAGCAACCATGAAGCGATGACTCGGGCCGTACTACTGTCGGAGCAGCTCCAGCAGGCAGCCTACACCAACGTGCAGCTGGAGGCCACCTGCAACGAGACCTCCACCGCCCTCTGCCACACCGTCGCCTGTGCTAAAGTTCGTCTTGCAACATAGGCCTCATCTTGAATTTTTGTTTTAGAACGTTACTTTGAGAGAGTGTAGAAGTGTAGGCCATTGGGGTAGGGCTAGCTTCGTTCGTCCTTATTTTGGGGAGAGAAGCGTCACCAGGACGAGTTTTTCGCCATGTTGGAAACGTCCTAGTGGGCATTTACACCGGGCTTCTTCAGACAGAAAAAAAATCACCTACAACACAGCATACCGTTCTACAACCATACACGGTTGGATATGGTGTGCCAGCAGGTAGTTACTTTACGGACGCAATCACGGTAGAAATTCACATTCATCGCTAGACAGCCAGTGCTACCGTTAACGGTGGGCTTTCAAAAGCCCCGAGCAGTAGGGTGAATCACAATGTTTGTTTGGTAGTAAGGCTTCAACTTGTAATGCAGCGATAGAGATCCACCTTTATGGCTTGGCGCTAACAAGCCGAACGAAAAACATGGTTACTCATGGCAGTAGAATTATTTGAACAACATTTGTAGCTTCGTACTCCTGGCAGAGTTCAGCTTCCATGTGGGGAGCAGCTAACCTATTACGCCCAACTTGCACTTCTTAAAGACTCTCTGACCAAATAGTAATTCCAAGTATTTACTGCCTGTCAAATCAATCACTTTAACTCACAATAATTGATGAGCTGTAAATGACTTACTTCTCTAAAAGTTTTTATATAACTGATTCTGTTTCAAGGTGCCGTGTGTTTTGAAGGCTATTCAGGTCAACCGACACTGATTGGTTAACTGTAAATGACTGATTTTTCTGTGAGTTTTACTTAACGATTTCTATTTGCTTGTACAGGGCAAGCTGGACACTGCTGAGAGCGACCTAGACAAGCAGCACCGCCTTTACCATCTCATGAAGGAGGAGCGGGACCGACTTTTGACGGAAATTGTGCGGGTGAGCAACATATCCTCAATTGATGTAAAATAAGATTCCGATTTCTGATGGGTGAACGTTAACTGATGTCAGCTCGTAACGTTTTTAAGGGAAGTAGTTCATTGAGTTCACATTGTTTCAAGGAAATATTTCCCTGTGTCTATAAACAGATTTTCATTACCTCCGCCAAGGAGGTTATGTTGTTTTAAGGGGGTCGTTTAGGCGAAAATGGTCAAAATTATCAATTTTCTGTTTTTTGCTCAAAAAGTGTCTTCAGGTATGGGGGCATTACGTCCTAAATTTTTAGGGGGCTAGCGGCACTAG